>JAQJZF010000050.1:0-115000 GCA_028537955.1 Microtus californicus
AACCCTAACCCTAACCCTAACCCTAACCCTAACCCTAACCCTAACCCTAACCCTAACCCTAACCCTAACCCTAACCCTAACCCTAACCCTAACCCTAACCCTAACCCTAACCCTAACCCTAACCCTAACCCTAACCCTAACCCTAACCCTAACCCTAACCCTAACCCTAACCCTAACCCTAACCCTAACCCTAACCCTAACCCTAACCCTAACCCTAACCCTAACCCTAACCCTAACCCTAACCCTAACCCTAACCCTAACCCTAACCCTAACCCTAACCCTAACCCTAACCCTAACCCTAACCCTAACCCTAACCCTAACCCTAACCCTAACCCTAACCCTAACCCTAACCCTAACCCTAACCCTAACCCTAACCCTAACCCTAACCCTAACCCTAACCCTAACCCTAACCCTAACCCTAACCCTAACCCTAACCCTAACCCTAACCCTAACCCTAACCCTAACCCTAACCCTAACCCTAACCCTAACCCTAACCCTAACCCTAACCCTAACCCTAACCCTAACCCTAACCCTAACCCTAACCCTAACCCTAACCCTAACCCTAACCCTAACCCTAACCCTAACCCTAACCCTAACCCTAACCCTAACCCTAACCCTAACCCTAACCCTAACCCTAACCCTAACCCTAACCCTAACCCTAACCCTAACCCTAACCCTAACCCTAACCCTAACCCTAACCCTAACCCTAACCCTAACCCTAACCCTAACCCTAACCCTAACCCTAACCCTAACCCTAACCCTAACCCTAACCCTAACCCTAACCCTAACCCTAACCCTAACCCTAACCCTAACCCTAACCCTAACCCTAACCCTAACCCTAACCCTAACCCTAACCCTAACCCTAACCCTAACCCTAACCCTAACCCTAACCCTAACCCTAACCCTAACCCTAACCCTAACCCTAACCCTAACCCTAACCCTAACCCTAACCCTAACCCTAACCCTAACCCTAACCCTAACCCTAACCCTAACCCTAACCCTAACCCTAACCCTAACCCTAACCCTAACCCTAACCCTAACCCTAACCCTAACCCTAACCCTAACCCTAACCCTAACCCTAACCCTAACCCTAACCCTAACCCTAACCCTAACCCTAACCCTAACCCTAACCCTAACCCTAACCCTAACCCTAACCCTAACCCTAACCCTAACCCTAACCCTAACCCTAACCCTAACCCTAACCCTAACCCTAACCCTAACCCTAACCCTAACCCTAACCCTAACCCTAACCCTAACCCTAACCCTAACCCTAACCCTAACCCTAACCCTAACCCTAACCCTAACCCTAACCCTAACCCTAACCCTAACCCTAACCCTAACCCTAACCCTAACCCTAACCCTAACCCTAACCCTAACCCTAACCCTAACCCTAACCCTAACCCTAACCCTAACCCTAACCCTAACCCTAACCCTAACCCTAACCCTAACCCTAACCCTAACCCTAACCCTAACCCTAACCCTAACCCTAACCCTAACCCTAACCCTAACCCTAACCCTAACCCTAACCCTAACCCTAACCCTAACCCTAACCCTAACCCTAACCCTAACCCTAACCCTAACCCTAACCCTAACCCTAACCCTAACCCTAACCCTAACCCTAACCCTAACCCTAACCCTAACCCTAACCCTAACCCTAACCCTAACCCTAACCCTAACCCTAACCCTAACCCTAACCCTAACCCTAACCCTAACCCTAACCCTAACCCTAACCCTAACCCTAACCCTAACCCTAACCCTAACCCTAACCCTAACCCTAACCCTAACCCTAAAACCTAACCCTAACCCTAACCCTAACCATAACCCTAACCCTAACACTAATCCTAACCCTAACACTAACCACTGTTCTAAATTCTAACAATACTTTGATAAATCCCAAACAACGCATCTTCTTTTCACCGAAACACATCTCTGTTTCTAAGAAAAGCATTTCATGAAATTCGTACACTTTCAAAAGAACGAGACTATCTTTCAAAGTAAAGCTTCTAAGGGGAAGAGGAACAATATTCTCAATTCTGACAATACTTTGATATATCCCAAACAACGAATCTTCTTTTCACAGAAACACGTCTGTGTTTCTCACAAAAGCATTTCATGAAATTCATACACTTTCAAAAGAACGAGATTATCTTTCAAAGTAAAGTTTCTTAGGGGAAGAGTAAAACTCTTCTAAATTCTTTTTTTTTAATCCTAACCCTAACCCTAACCATAAACCCTGACCCTAACCCTAACCCTAACCGTAACTGTAAAACTAACCCTAACCCTTACCCTAACCCTAACCCAAACCCTAACGCTAACCCTAACCCTAACCCTAACCGTAACCCTAACCCTAACCCTAACTCTAACCCAAAATCTAACCCAAAACCTAACCCTAACACTAACCCTAACGCTAAGCCTAACCCAACCCTAACCCTAACCCTAACCCTAACCTTAACCCTCACGCAAACCCTAAACAAACCCTAACCCTAACACTAACACTAACCCTAACCCTAACCCTAACAGTAACCCTAACCCTAAACCCTAACCCTAACCCTAACCTGAACCCTAACCCTAACCCTAACGCAAACCCTAACCCTAACCCTAACACTAACCCTAACCCAAACCCTAACCCAAACCCTAACCCTAACCCTAACCCTAACGCTAACCCTAACCCCTAACGCTAACCCTAACCTAAAACCTAACCTAACCCTAACCCTAACCCTAAACTGAACCCTAACCCTAACACTAACCCTCACGCAAACCCTAACCAAACCCTAACCCTAACACTAACCATAACCCCAACACTAACCCTAACCCTAAACCTAACACTAATCCTAACCCTAACTCCTAACCCTGACCCTAACTCTACCCTATTCCTAACCTTAACCCTTACCATAACCCTTACCCTAACCCTAACCCAAACCCGAACCCTAACCCTAACCCTAATCCTAACCCTAAATTAAACCCTAACCCTAACCCTAACCCTAACCCTAACAGTAACCCTAAACCTAAACCTAACCCTAACCGTAACCCCTAACCCTAACCCTAACCCTAACCCTACCCTAACCATAACCCTAACCCTAACCCTAACCTGAACCCTAACCCTAACCCTAACGCAAACCCTAACCCTAACACTAACCCTAACCCTAACCCTAACAGTAACCCTAAACCTAAACCTAACCCTAACCCTAACCCTAATCCCTAACCTTAACCATAACCCAAACCCTAACCCTAACCCTAACCCTAACACTAACCCTAACACTAACCCTAACCCTAACCTGAACCCTAACCCTAACCCTAACCTTAACCCTCACGCAAACCCTAACCAAACCCTAACCCTAACACTAACACTAACCCTAACCCTAACCCTAACAGTAACCCTAAACCTAAACCTAACCATAACCCTAACCCTAACCTTAACCTGAACCCTAACCCTAACGCAAACCCTAACCCTAACCCTAACACTAACCCTAACACTAACCCTAACCCTAACCCTAACCTTAACCCTCACGCAAACCCTAACCAAACCCTAACCCTAACACTAACACTAACCCTAACCCTAACCCTAACAGTAACCCTAAACCTAAACCTAACCCTAACCCTAACCCTAACCCTAAAACCTAACCCTAACCCTAACCATAACCCTAACCCTAACACTAATCCTAACCCTAACACTAACCACTGTTCTAAATTCTAACAATACTTTGATAAATCCCAAACAACGCATCTTCTTTTCACCGAAACACATCTCTGTTTCTAACAAAAGCATTTCATGAAATTCGTACACTTTCAAAAGAACGAGACTATCTTTCAAAGTAAAGCTTCTAAGGGGAAGAGGAACAATATTCTCAATTCTAACAATACTTTGATATATCCCAAACAACGAATCTTCTTTTCACAGAAACACGTCTGTGTTTCTCACAAAAGCATTTCATGAAATTCATACACTTTCATAAGACGAGATTATCTTTCAAAGTAAAGCTTCTAAGCGGAAGAGGAACACTGTTCTCAATTCTAACAATACTGTGAAACATCCCACACAACGAATCTTCTTTTCAATCACGTCTACGTTTCTTACAAAAGCATTTCATGAAATTCATACACTTTCAGATGAATGTGAATATCTCTCAAAGTAAAGCTTCTAAACAGAAGAGGAACACTGATCTCAATTCTAAAAATACTTTGATACATCCCAAACAACGAATCTTCTTTTCAAAGAAACACGTCTGTGTTTCTTACAAAAGCATTTCATGAAATTCATACACTTTCAAAAGAACGAGATTATCTTTCAAAGTAAAGTTTCTTAGGGGAAGAGTAAAACTCTTCTAAATTCTTTTTTTTTAATCCTAACCCTAACCCTAACCATAAACCCTGACCCTAACCCTAACCCTAACCGTAACTGTAAAACTAACCCTAACCCTTACCCTAACCCTAACCCAAACCCTAACGCTAACCCTAACCCTAACCATAACCCTAACCCCTAACCCTAACCCTAACCCTACCTTAACCCTAACCCTAACACTTATGCTAACCCTAACCCAAACCCTAACCCTAACCCTAAACGTAACCCAAACCCTAATCCTAACCCTAACCCTAACCCTAATCCTAACCCTAACCCTAACCCTAACCATAACCCTAACCCTAACCCTAACCCTAATCCTTACCCTAACCCTAACCCAAACCCTAACGCTAACCCTAACCCTAACCATAACCCTAACCCCTAACCCTAACCCTAACCCTACCTTAACCCTAACCCTAACACTTATGCTAACCCTAACCCAAACCCTAACCCTAACCCTAAACGTAACCCAAACCCTAATCCTAACCCTAACCCTAACCCTAATCCTAACCCTAACCCTAACCCTAACCCTAACCATAACCCTAACCCTAACCCTAAACCCTAACCCTAACCCTAACCCTAACCGTACCCGTAACCCTAACCCTAACCCTAACCATAACCATAACACTTACCCTAACTCTAACCCAAACACTAACCGTAACCCGAACCCTAACCCAAACCCTAAACTTAACCCTAACCCTAACCCTAACCCTAACCCCTAACCCTACCCCTAACCCAACCCTAACCGTAACCCCAACCTTCACCATTACCCTAACCCTAACCCAAACCCTAACCCTAACACTAACCCTAACCCAAACCCTAACCCAAACCCTAACCCTAACCCTAACCCTAACCCTAACCGTAACCCTAACCCTAACTCTAACCCAAAATCTAACCCAAACCCTAACCATAACACTTACCCTAACGCTAAGCCTAACCCTAACCCTAACCCTAACCCTAACGCAAACCCTAACCCTAACCCTAACACTAACCCGAACCCTAACCCTAACCCTGACCCTAACTCTACCCTTTTCCTAACCTAACCCTAACCCTAATCCTAATCCCTAACCCTAACACAAACCCTAACCCAAACCCTTACCCTAACCATAACACTAACCCTAACCCTTACCTTAACCCAAACCCTAACCCTAACCCTAACCCTAACTATAACCCTAACCCTAACCCTAACGCAAACCCTAACCCTAACCCTAACCGTAACCCTAACCCTAACCCTAACTCTAACCCAAAATCTAACCCAAACCCTAACCCTAACACTAACCCTAACGCTAAGCCTAACCCTAACCCTAACCCTAACCTGAACCCTAACCCTAACCCTAACCTTAACCCTCACGCAAACCCTAAACAAACCCTAACCCTAACACTAACACTAACCCTAACCCTAACACTAACAGTAACCCTAAACCTAAACCTAACCCTAACCCTAACCCTAACCCTAACCTGAACCCTAACCCTAACCCTAACGCAAACCCTAACCCTAACCCTAACCCTAACCGTACCCGTAACCCTAAACCTAACCCTAACACTAACCCTAAACCTAACCGTAACCCTAAACCTAACCCTAATCCTAACCCTGACCCCTAAACCTGACCCTAACTCTACCCTATTCCTAACCCAAACACTTACCATAACCCTTACCCTAACCCTAACACAAACCCTAACCCTAACCCTAACCCTAACCCTAACCCCTAACCCTAACCCTAACCCTACCCTAACCCTAACCCTAACACTTATGCTAACCCTAACCCAAACACTAACCCTAACCCTAAACGTAACCCAAACCCTAATCCTAACCCTAACCCTAACCCTAATCCTAACCCTAAACCTAACCTTAACCATAACCCTAACCCTAACCCTAAACCCTAACCCTAACCCTAACCCTAACCGTACCCGTAACCCTAAACCTAACCCTAACCATAACCATAACCCTTACCCTAACTCTAACCCAAACACTAACCGTAAACATAACCCTAACCCAAACCCTAAACCTAACACTAACACTAACCCTAACCCTAACCCTAACCCTAACCCCTAACCCTACCCCTAACCCAACCCTAACCGTAACCCCAACCTTAACCATTACCCTAACCCTAACCCAAACCCTAACCCTAACACTAACCCTAACCCAAACCCTAACCCAAACCCTAACCCTAACCCTAACCCTAACCATAACCCTAACCCTAACCCTAACGCAAACCCTAACCCTAACCCTAACCGTAACCCTAACCCTAACCCTAACTCTAACCCAAAATCTAACCCAAACCCTAACCCTAACACTAACCCTAACGCTAAGCCTAACCCTAACCCTAACCCTAACCTGAACCCTAACCCTAACCCTAACTCTAACCCAAAATCTAACCCAAACCCTAACCCTAACACTAACCCTAACGCTAAGCCTAACCCTAACCCTAACCCTAAACCCTAACCCTAACCCTAACCCTAACCGTACCCGTAACCCTAACCCTAACCATAACCATAACACTTACCCTAACTCTAACCCAAACACTAACCGTAACCCTAACCCTAACCCAAACCCTAAACTTAACCCTAACCCTAACCCTAACCCTAACCCCTAACCCTACCCCTAACCCAACCCTAACCGTAACCCCAACCTTCACCATTACCCTAACCCTAACCCAAACCCTAACCCTAACACTAACCCTAACCCAAACCCTAACCCAAACCCTAACCCTAACCCTAACCCTAACCCTAACCGTAACCCTAACCCTAACTCTAACCCAAAATCTAACCCAAACCCTAACCATAACACTTACCCTAACGCTAAGCCTAACCCTAACCCTAACCCTAACCCTAACGCAAACCCTAACCCTAACCCTAACACTAACCCGAACCCTAACCCTAACCCTGACCCTAACTCTACCCTTTTCCTAACCTAACCCTAACCCTAATCCTAATCCCTAACCCTAACACAAACCCTAACCCAAACCCTTACCCTAACCATAACCCTAACCCTAACCCTTACCTTAACCCAAACCCTAACCCTAACCCTAACCCTAACTATAACCCTAACCCTAACCCTAACGCAAACCCTAACCCTAACCCTAACCGTAACCCTAACCCTAACCCTAACTCTAACCCAAAATCTAACCCAAACCCTAACCCTAACACTAACCCTAACGCTAAGCCTAACCCTAACCCTAACCCTAACCTGAACCCTAACCCTAACCCTAACCTTAACCCTCACGCAAACCCTAAACAAACCCTAACCCTAACACTAACACTAACCCTAACCCTAACACTAACAGTAACCCTAAACCTAAACCTAACCCTAACCCTAACCCTAACCCTAACCTGAACCCTAACCCTAACCCTAACGCAAACCCTAACCCTAACCCTAACCCTAACCGTACCCGTAACCCTAAACCTAACCCTAACACTAACCCTAAACCTAACCGTAACCCTAAACCTAACCCTAATCCTAACCCTGACCCCTAAACCTGACCCTAACTCTACCCTATTCCTAACCCAAACACTTACCATAACCCTTACCCTAACCCTAACACAAACCCTAACCCTAACCCTAACCCTAACCCTAACCCCTAACCCTAACCCTAACCCTACCCTAACCCTAACCCTAACACTTATGCTAACCCTAACCCAAACACTAACCCTAACCCTAAACGTAACCCAAACCCTAATCCTAACCCTAACCCTAACCCTAATCCTAACCCTAAACCTAACCTTAACCATAACCCTAACCCTAACCCTAAACCCTAACCCTAACCCTAACCCTAACCGTACCCGTAACCCTAAACCTAACCCTAACCATAACCATAACCCTTACCCTAACTCTAACCCAAACACTAACCGTAAACATAACCCTAACCCAAACCCTAAACCTAACCCTAACACTAACCCTAACCCTAACTCTAACCCAAAATCTAACCCAAACCCTAACCCTAACACTAACCCTAACGCTAAGCCTAACCCTAACCCTAACCCTAACCTGAACCCTAACCCTAACCCTAACGCAAACCCTAACCCTAACCCTAACCCTAACACTAACCCTAACCCTAACAGTAACCCTAAACCTAAACCTAACCCTAACCCTAACCCTAACCCTAACCCTAACCCTAACCCTAAAACCTAACCCTAACCCTAACCCTAACCATAACCCTAACCCTAACACTAATCCTAACCCTAACACTAACCACTGTTCTAAATTCTAACAATACTTTGATAAATCCCAAACAACGCATCTTCTTTTCACCGAAACACATCTCTGTTTCTAACAAAAGCATTTCATGAAATTCGTACACTTTCAAAAGAACGAGACTATCTTTCAAAGTAAAGCTTCTAAGGGGAAGAGGAACAATATTCTCAATTCTGACAATACTTTGATATATCCCAAACAACGAATCTTCTTTTCACAGAAACACGTCTGTGTTTCTCACAAAAGCATTTCATGAAATTCATACACTTTCAAAAGAACGAGATTATCTTTCAAAGTAAAGTTTCTTAGGGGAAGAGTAAAACTCTTCTAAATTCTTTTTTTTTAATCCTAACCCTAACCCTAACCATAAACCCTGACCCTAACCCTAACCCTAACCGTAACTGTAAAACTAACCCTAACCCTTACCCTAACCCTAACCCAAACCCTAACGCTAACCCTAACCCTAACCCTAACCGTAACCCTAACCCTAACCCTAACTCTAACCCAAAATCTAACCCAAAACCTAACCCTAACACTAACCCTAACGCTAAGCCTAACCCAACCCTAACCCTAACCCTAACCCTAACCTTAACCCTCACGCAAACCCTAAACAAACCCTAACCCTAACACTAACACTAACCCTAACCCTAACCCTAACAGTAACCCTAACCCTAAACCCTAACCCTAACCCTAACCTGAACCCTAACCCTAACCCTAACGCAAACCCTAACCCTAACCCTAACACTAACCCTAACCCAAACCCTAACCCAAACCCTAACCCTAACCCTAACCCTAACGCTAACCCTAACCCCTAACGCTAACCCTAACCTAAAACCTAACCTAACCCTAACCCTAACCCTAAACTGAACCCTAACCCTAACACTAACCCTCACGCAAACCCTAACCAAACCCTAACCCTAACACTAACCATAACCCCAACACTAACCCTAACCCTAAACCTAACACTAATCCTAACCCTAACTCCTAACCCTGACCCTAACTCTACCCTATTCCTAACCTTAACCCTTACCATAACCCTTACCCTAACCCTAACCCAAACCCGAACCCTAACCCTAACCCTAATCCTAACCCTAAATTAAACCCTAACCCTAACCCTAACCCTAACCCTAACAGTAACCCTAAACCTAAACCTAACCCTAACCGTAACCCCTAACCCTAACCCTAACCCTAACCCTACCCTAACCATAACCCTAACCCTAACCCTAACCTGAACCCTAACCCTAACCCTAACGCAAACCCTAACCCTAACACTAACCCTAACCCTAACCCTAACAGTAACCCTAAACCTAAACCTAACCCTAACCCTAACCCTAATCCCTAACCTTAACCATAACCCAAACCCTAACCCTAACCCTAACCCTAACACTAACCCTAACACTAACCCTAACCCTAACCTGAACCCTAACCCTAACCCTAACCTTAACCCTCACGCAAACCCTAACCAAACCCTAACCCTAACACTAACACTAACCCTAACCCTAACCCTAACAGTAACCCTAAACCTAAACCTAACCATAACCCTAACCCTAACCTTAACCTGAACCCTAACCCTAACGCAAACCCTAACCCTAACCCTAACACTAACCCTAACACTAACCCTAACCCTAACCCTAACCTTAACCCTCACGCAAACCCTAACCAAACCCTAACCCTAACACTAACACTAACCCTAACCCTAACCCTAACAGTAACCCTAAACCTAAACCTAACCCTAACCCTAACCCTAACCCTAAAACCTAACCCTAACCCTAACCATAACCCTAACCCTAACACTAATCCTAACCCTAACACTAACCACTGTTCTAAATTCTAACAATACTTTGATAAATCCCAAACAACGCATCTTCTTTTCACCGAAACACATCTCTGTTTCTAACAAAAGCATTTCATGAAATTCGTACACTTTCAAAAGAACGAGACTATCTTTCAAAGTAAAGCTTCTAAGGGGAAGAGGAACAATATTCTCAATTCTAACAATACTTTGATATATCCCAAACAACGAATCTTCTTTTCACAGAAACACGTCTGTGTTTCTCACAAAAGCATTTCATGAAATTCATACACTTTCATAAGACGAGATTATCTTTCAAAGTAAAGCTTCTAAGCGGAAGAGGAACACTGTTCTCAATTCTAACAATACTGTGAAACATCCCACACAACGAATCTTCTTTTCAATCACGTCTACGTTTCTTACAAAAGCATTTCATGAAATTCATACACTTTCAGATGAATGTGAATATCTCTCAAAGTAAAGCTTCTAAACAGAAGAGGAACACTGATCTCAATTCTAAAAATACTTTGATACATCCCAAACAACGAATCTTCTTTTCAAAGAAACACGTCTGTGTTTCTTACAAAAGCATTTCATGAAATTCATACACTTTCAAAAGAACGAGATTATCTTTCAAAGTAAAGTTTCTTAGGGGAAGAGTAAAACTCTTCTAAATTCTTTTTTTTTAATCCTAACCCTAACCCTAACCATAAACCCTGACCCTAACCCTAACCCTAACCGTAACTGTAAAACTAACCCTAACCCTTACCCTAACCCTAACCCAAACCCTAACGCTAACCCTAACCCTAACCATAACCCTAACCCCTAACCCTAACCCTAACCCTACCTTAACCCTAACCCTAACACTTATGCTAACCCTAACCCAAACCCTAACCCTAACCCTAAACGTAACCCAAACCCTAATCCTAACCCTAACCCTAACCCTAATCCTAACCCTAACCCTAACCCTAACCATAACCCTAACCCTAACCCTAACCCTAATCCTTACCCTAACCCTAACCCAAACCCTAACGCTAACCCTAACCCTAACCATAACCCTAACCCCTAACCCTAACCCTAACCCTACCTTAACCCTAACCCTAACACTTATGCTAACCCTAACCCAAACCCTAACCCTAACCCTAAACGTAACCCAAACCCTAATCCTAACCCTAACCCTAACCCTAATCCTAACCCTAACCCTAACCCTAACCCTAACCATAACCCTAACCCTAACCCTAAACCCTAACCCTAACCCTAACCCTAACCGTACCCGTAACCCTAACCCTAACCCTAACCATAACCATAACACTTACCCTAACTCTAACCCAAACACTAACCGTAACCCGAACCCTAACCCAAACCCTAAACTTAACCCTAACCCTAACCCTAACCCTAACCCCTAACCCTACCCCTAACCCAACCCTAACCGTAACCCCAACCTTCACCATTACCCTAACCCTAACCCAAACCCTAACCCTAACACTAACCCTAACCCAAACCCTAACCCAAACCCTAACCCTAACCCTAACCCTAACCCTAACCGTAACCCTAACCCTAACTCTAACCCAAAATCTAACCCAAACCCTAACCATAACACTTACCCTAACGCTAAGCCTAACCCTAACCCTAACCCTAACCCTAACGCAAACCCTAACCCTAACCCTAACACTAACCCGAACCCTAACCCTAACCCTGACCCTAACTCTACCCTTTTCCTAACCTAACCCTAACCCTAATCCTAATCCCTAACCCTAACACAAACCCTAACCCAAACCCTTACCCTAACCATAACACTAACCCTAACCCTTACCTTAACCCAAACCCTAACCCTAACCCTAACCCTAACTATAACCCTAACCCTAACCCTAACGCAAACCCTAACCCTAACCCTAACCGTAACCCTAACCCTAACCCTAACTCTAACCCAAAATCTAACCCAAACCCTAACCCTAACACTAACCCTAACGCTAAGCCTAACCCTAACCCTAACCCTAACCTGAACCCTAACCCTAACCCTAACCTTAACCCTCACGCAAACCCTAAACAAACCCTAACCCTAACACTAACACTAACCCTAACCCTAACACTAACAGTAACCCTAAACCTAAACCTAACCCTAACCCTAACCCTAACCCTAACCTGAACCCTAACCCTAACCCTAACGCAAACCCTAACCCTAACCCTAACCCTAACCGTACCCGTAACCCTAAACCTAACCCTAACACTAACCCTAAACCTAACCGTAACCCTAAACCTAACCCTAATCCTAACCCTGACCCCTAAACCTGACCCTAACTCTACCCTATTCCTAACCCAAACACTTACCATAACCCTTACCCTAACCCTAACACAAACCCTAACCCTAACCCTAACCCTAACCCTAACCCCTAACCCTAACCCTAACCCTACCCTAACCCTAACCCTAACACTTATGCTAACCCTAACCCAAACACTAACCCTAACCCTAAACGTAACCCAAACCCTAATCCTAACCCTAACCCTAACCCTAATCCTAACCCTAAACCTAACCTTAACCATAACCCTAACCCTAACCCTAAACCCTAACCCTAACCCTAACCCTAACCGTACCCGTAACCCTAAACCTAACCCTAACCATAACCATAACCCTTACCCTAACTCTAACCCAAACACTAACCGTAAACATAACCCTAACCCAAACCCTAAACCTAACACTAACACTAACCCTAACCCTAACCCTAACCCTAACCCCTAACCCTACCCCTAACCCAACCCTAACCGTAACCCCAACCTTAACCATTACCCTAACCCTAACCCAAACCCTAACCCTAACACTAACCCTAACCCAAACCCTAACCCAAACCCTAACCCTAACCCTAACCCTAACCATAACCCTAACCCTAACCCTAACGCAAACCCTAACCCTAACCCTAACCGTAACCCTAACCCTAACCCTAACTCTAACCCAAAATCTAACCCAAACCCTAACCCTAACACTAACCCTAACGCTAAGCCTAACCCTAACCCTAACCCTAACCTGAACCCTAACCCTAACCCTAACTCTAACCCAAAATCTAACCCAAACCCTAACCCTAACACTAACCCTAACGCTAAGCCTAACCCTAACCCTAACCCTAAACCCTAACCCTAACCCTAACCCTAACCGTACCCGTAACCCTAACCCTAACCATAACCATAACACTTACCCTAACTCTAACCCAAACACTAACCGTAACCCTAACCCTAACCCAAACCCTAAACTTAACCCTAACCCTAACCCTAACCCTAACCCCTAACCCTACCCCTAACCCAACCCTAACCGTAACCCCAACCTTCACCATTACCCTAACCCTAACCCAAACCCTAACCCTAACACTAACCCTAACCCAAACCCTAACCCAAACCCTAACCCTAACCCTAACCCTAACCCTAACCGTAACCCTAACCCTAACTCTAACCCAAAATCTAACCCAAACCCTAACCATAACACTTACCCTAACGCTAAGCCTAACCCTAACCCTAACCCTAACCCTAACGCAAACCCTAACCCTAACCCTAACACTAACCCGAACCCTAACCCTAACCCTGACCCTAACTCTACCCTTTTCCTAACCTAACCCTAACCCTAATCCTAATCCCTAACCCTAACACAAACCCTAACCCAAACCCTTACCCTAACCATAACCCTAACCCTAACCCTTACCTTAACCCAAACCCTAACCCTAACCCTAACCCTAACTATAACCCTAACCCTAACCCTAACGCAAACCCTAACCCTAACCCTAACCGTAACCCTAACCCTAACCCTAACTCTAACCCAAAATCTAACCCAAACCCTAACCCTAACACTAACCCTAACGCTAAGCCTAACCCTAACCCTAACCCTAACCTGAACCCTAACCCTAACCCTAACCTTAACCCTCACGCAAACCCTAAACAAACCCTAACCCTAACACTAACACTAACCCTAACCCTAACACTAACAGTAACCCTAAACCTAAACCTAACCCTAACCCTAACCCTAACCCTAACCTGAACCCTAACCCTAACCCTAACGCAAACCCTAACCCTAACCCTAACCCTAACCGTACCCGTAACCCTAAACCTAACCCTAACACTAACCCTAAACCTAACCGTAACCCTAAACCTAACCCTAATCCTAACCCTGACCCCTAAACCTGACCCTAACTCTACCCTATTCCTAACCCAAACACTTACCATAACCCTTACCCTAACCCTAACACAAACCCTAACCCTAACCCTAACCCTAACCCTAACCCCTAACCCTAACCCTAACCCTACCCTAACCCTAACCCTAACACTTATGCTAACCCTAACCCAAACACTAACCCTAACCCTAAACGTAACCCAAACCCTAATCCTAACCCTAACCCTAACCCTAATCCTAACCCTAAACCTAACCTTAACCATAACCCTAACCCTAACCCTAAACCCTAACCCTAACCCTAACCCTAACCGTACCCGTAACCCTAAACCTAACCCTAACCATAACCATAACCCTTACCCTAACTCTAACCCAAACACTAACCGTAAACATAACCCTAACCCAAACCCTAAACCTAACCCTAACACTAACCCTAACCCTAACCCTAACCCTAACCCCTAACCCTACCCCTAACCCAACCCTAACCGTAACCCCAACCTTAACCATTACCCTAACCCTAACCCAAACCCTAACCCTAACACTAACCCTAACCCAAACCCTAACCCAAACCCTAACCCTAACCCTAACCCTAACCATAACCCTAACCCTAACCCTAACGCAAACCCTAACCCTAACCCTAACCGTAACCCTAACCCTAACCCTAACTCTAACCCAAAATCTAACCCAAACCCTAACCCTAACACTAACCCTAACGCTAAGCCTAACCCTAACCCTAACCCTAACCTGAACCCTAACCCTAACCCTAACTCTAACCCAAAATCTAACCCAAACCCTAACCCTAACACTAACCCTAACGCTAAGCCTAACCCTAACCCTAACCCTAACCTGAACCCTAACCCTAACCCTAACGCAAACCCTAACCCTAACCCTAACCCTAACACTAACCCTAACACTAACCCTAACCCTAACAGTAACCCTAAACCTAAACCTAACCCTAACCCTAACCCTAACCCTAACCCTAACCCTAAAACCTAACCCTAACCCTAACCCTAACCATAACCCTAACCCTAACACTAATCCTAACCCTAACACTAACCACTGTTCTAAATTCTAACAATACTTTGATAAATCCCAAACAACGCATCTTCTTTTCACCGAAACACATCTCTGTTTCTAAGAAAAGCATTTCATGAAATTCGTACACTTTCAAAAGAACGAGACTATCTTTCAAAGTAAAGCTTCTAAGGGGAAGAGGAACAATATTCTCAATTCTGACAATACTTTGATATATCCCAAACAACGAATCTTCTTTTCACAGAAACACGTCTGTGTTTCTCACAAAAGCATTTCATGAAATTCATACACTTTCAAAAGAACGAGATTATCTTTCAAAGTAAAGTTTCTTAGGGGAAGAGTAAAACTCTTCTAAATTCTTTTTTTTTAATCCTAACCCTAACCCTAACCATAAACCCTGACCCTAACCCTAACCCTAACCGTAACTGTAAAACTAACCCTAACCCTTACCCTAACCCTAACCCAAACCCTAACGCTAACCCTAACCCTAACCCTAACCGTAACCCTAACCCTAACCCTAACTCTAACCCAAAATCTAACCCAAAACCTAACCCTAACACTAACCCTAACGCTAAGCCTAACCCAACCCTAACCCTAACCTGAACCCTAACCCTAACCCTAACCTTAACCCTCACGCAAACCCTAAACAAACCCTAACCCTAACACTAACACTAACCCTAACCCTAACCCTAACAGTAACCCTAACCCTAAACCCTAACCCTAACCCTAACCTGAACCCTAACCCTAACGCAAACCCTAACCCTAACCCTAACACTAACCCTAACCCAAACCCTAACCCAAACCCTAACCCTAACCCTAACCCTAACGCTAACCCTAACACCTAACGCTAACCCTAACCTAAAACCTAACCTAACCCTAACCCTAACCCTAAACTGAACCCTAACCCTAACACTAACCCTCACGCAAACCCTAACCAAACCCTAACCCTAACATTAACCATAACCCCAACACTAACCCTAACCCTAAACCTAACACTAATCCTAACCCTAACTCCTAACCCTGACCCTAACTCTACCCTATTCCTAACCTTAACCCTTACCATAACCCTTACCCTAACCCTAACCCAAACCCTAACCCTAACCCTAACCCTAATCCTAACCCTAAATTAAACCCTAACCCTAACCCTAACCCTAACAGTAACCCTAAACCTAAACCTAACCCTAACCCTAACCGTAACCCCTAACCCTAACCCTAACCCTAACCCTACCCTAACCATAACCCTAACCCTAACCCTAAACTGAACCCTAACCCTAACCCTAACGCAAACCCTAACCCTAACACTAACCCTAACCCTAACCCTAACAGTAACCCTAAACCTAAACCTAACCCTAACCCTAACCCTAATCCCTAACCTTAACCATAACCCAAACCCTTACCCTAACCATAACCCTAACCCTTACCCTAACCATAACCCTAACCCTAACCCTAACGCAAACCCTAACCCTAACCGTAACCCTAACCCTAACAAAACCCTAAACCTAACCCTAACGCTAAGCCTAACCCTAACCCTAACCATAACCTGAACCCTAACCCTAACCCTAACCTTAACCCTCACGCCAACCCTAACCAAACCCTAACCCTAACACTAACACTAACCCTAACCCTAACCCTAACAGTAACCCTAAACCTAAACCTAATCCTAACCCTAACCCTAACCCTAACCCTAACCCCTAACCCTACCCCTAACCCAACCCTAACCGTAACCCCAACCTTAACCATTACCCTAACCCTAACCCAAACCCTAACCCTAACACTAACCCTAACCCAAACCCTAACCCAAACCCTAACCCTAACCCTAACCCTAACCATAACCCTAACCCTAACCCTAACGCAAACCCTAACCCTAACCCTAACCGTAACCCTAACCCTAACCCTAACTCTAACCCAAAATCTAACCCAAACCCTAACCCTAACACTAACCCTAACGCTAAGCCTAACCCTAACCCTAACCCTAACCTGAACCCTAACCCTAACCCTAACTCTAACCCAAAATCTAACCCAAACCCTAACCCTAACACTAACCCTAACGCTAAGCCTAACCCTAACCCTAACCCTAAACCCTAACCCTAACCCTAACCCTAACCGTACCCGTAACCCTAACCCTAACCCTAACCATAACCATAACACTTACCCTAACTCTAACCCAAACACTAACCGTAACCCTAACCCTAACCCAAACCCTAAACTTAACCCTAACCCTAACCCTAACCCTAACCCCTAACCCTACCCCTAACCCAACCCTAACCGTAACCCCAACCTTCACCATTACCCTAACCCTAACCCAAACCCTAACCCTAACACTAACCCTAACCCAAACCCTAACCCAAACCCTAACCCTAACCCTAACCCTAACCCTAACCGTAACCCTAACCCTAACTCTAACCCAAAATCTAACCCAAACCCTAACCATAACACTTACCCTAACGCTAAGCCTAACCCTAACCCTAACCCTAACCCTAACGCAAACCCTAACCCTAACCCTAACACTAACCCGAACCCTAACCCTAACCCTGACCCTAACTCTACCCTTTTCCTAACCTAACCCTAACCCTAATCCTAATCCCTAACCCTAACACAAACCCTAACCCAAACCCTTACCCTAACCATAACCCTAACCCTAACCCTTACCTTAACCCAAACCCTAACCCTAACCCTAACCCTAACTATAACCCTAACCCTAACCCTAACGCAAACCCTAACCCTAACCCTAACCGTAACCCTAACCCTAACCCTAACTCTAACCCAAAATCTAACCCAAACCCTAACCCTAACACTAACCCTAACGCTAAGCCTAACCCTAACCCTAACCCTAACCTGAACCCTAACCCTAACCCTAACCTTAACCCTCACGCAAACCCTAAACAAACCCTAACCCTAACACTAACACTAACCCTAACCCTAACACTAACAGTAACCCTAAACCTAAACCTAACCCTAACCCTAACCCTAACCTGAACCCTAACCCTAACCCTAACGCAAACCCTAACCCTAACCCTAACCCTAACCGTACCCGTAACCCTAAACCTAACCCTAACACTAACCCTAAACCTAACCGTAACCCTAAACCTAACCCTAATCCTAACCCTGACCCCTAAACCTGACCCTAACTCTACCCTATTCCTAACCCAAACACTTACCATAACCCTTACCCTAACCCTAACACAAACCCTAACCCTAACCCTAACCCTAACCCTAACCCCTAACCCTAACCCTAACCCTACCCTAACCCTAACCCTAACACTTATGCTAACCCTAACCCAAACACTAACCCTAACCCTAAACGTAACCCAAACCCTAATCCTAACCCTAACCCTAACCCTAATCCTAACCCTAAACCTAACCTTAACCATAACCCTAACCCTAACCCTAAACCCTAACCCTAACCCTAACCCTAACCGTACCCGTAACCCTAAACCTAACCCTAACCATAACCATAACCCTTACCCTAACTCTAACCCAAACACTAACCGTAAACATAACCCTAACCCAAACCCTAAACCTAACCCTAACACTAACCCTAACCCTAACCCTAACCCTAACCCCTAACCCTACCCCTAACCCAACCCTAACCGTAACCCCAACCTTAACCATTACCCTAACCCTAACCCAAACCCTAAACCTAACACTAACCCTAACCCAAACCCTAACCCAAACCCTAACCCTAACCCTAACCCTAACCATAACCCTAACCCTAACCCTAACGCAAACCCTAACCCTAACCCTAACCGTAACCCTAACCCTAACCCTAACTCTAACCCAAAATCTAACCCAAACCCTAACCCTAACACTAACCCTAACGCTAAGCCTAACCCTAACCCTAACCCTAACCTGAACCCTAACCCTAACCCTAACTCTAACCCAAAATCTAACCCAAACCCTAACCCTAACACTAACCCTAACGCTAAGCCTAACCCTAACCCTAACCCTAACCTGAACCCTAACCCTAACCCTAACGCAAACCCTAACCCTAACCCTAACCCTAACACTAACCCTAACACTAACCCTAACCCTAACAGTAACCCTAAACCTAAACCTAACCCTAACCCTAACCCTAACCCTAACCCTAACCCTAAAACCTAACCCTAACCCTAACCCTAACCATAACCCTAACCCTAACACTAATCCTAACCCTAACACTAACCACTGTTCTAAATTCTAACAATACTTTGATAAATCCCAAACAACGCATCTTCTTTTCACCGAAACACATCTCTGTTTCTAAGAAAAGCATTTCATGAAATTCGTACACTTTCAAAAGAACGAGACTATCTTTCAAAGTAAAGCTTCTAAGGGGAAGAGGAACAATATTCTCAATTCTGACAATACTTTGATATATCCCAAACAACGAATCTTCTTTTCACAGAAACACGTCTGTGTTTCTCACAAAAGCATTTCATGAAATTCATACACTTTCAAAAGAACGAGATTATCTTTCAAAGTAAAGTTTCTTAGGGGAAGAGTAAAACTCTTCTAAATTCTTTTTTTTTAATCCTAACCCTAACCCTAACCATAAACCCTGACCCTAACCCTAACCCTAACCGTAACTGTAAAACTAACCCTAACCCTTACCCTAACCCTAACCCAAACCCTAACGCTAACCCTAACCCTAACCCTAACCGTAACCCTAACCCTAACCCTAACTCTAACCCAAAATCTAACCCAAAACCTAACCCTAACACTAACCCTAACGCTAAGCCTAACCCAACCCTAACCCTAACCTGAACCCTAACCCTAACCCTAACCTTAACCCTCACGCAAACCCTAAACAAACCCTAACCCTAACACTAACACTAACCCTAACCCTAACCCTAACAGTAACCCTAACCCTAAACCCTAACCCTAACCCTAACCTGAACCCTAACCCTAACGCAAACCCTAACCCTAACCCTAACACTAACCCTAACCCAAACCCTAACCCAAACCCTAACCCTAACCCTAACCCTAACGCTAACCCTAACACCTAACGCTAACCCTAACCTAAAACCTAACCTAACCCTAACCCTAACCCTAAACTGAACCCTAACCCTAACACTAACCCTCACGCAAACCCTAACCAAACCCTAACCCTAACATTAACCATAACCCCAACACTAACCCTAACCCTAAACCTAACACTAATCCTAACCCTAACTCCTAACCCTGACCCTAACTCTACCCTATTCCTAACCTTAACCCTTACCATAACCCTTACCCTAACCCTAACCCAAACCCTAACCCTAACCCTAACCCTAATCCTAACCCTAAATTAAACCCTAACCCTAACCCTAACCCTAACAGTAACCCTAAACCTAAACCTAACCCTAACCCTAACCGTAACCCCTAACCCTAACCCTAACCCTAACCCTACCCTAACCATAACCCTAACCCTAACCCTAAACTGAACCCTAACCCTAACCCTAACGCAAACCCTAACCCTAACACTAACCCTAACCCTAACCCTAACAGTAACCCTAAACCTAAACCTAACCCTAACCCTAACCCTAATCCCTAACCTTAACCATAACCCAAACCCTTACCCTAACCATAACCCTAACCCTTACCCTAACCATAACCCTAACCCTAACCCTAACGCAAACCCTAACCCTAACCGTAACCCTAACCCTAACCCTAACAAAACCCTAAACCTAACCCTAACGCTAAGCCTAACCCTAACCCTAACCATAACCTGAACCCTAACCCTAACCCTAACCTTAACCCTCACGCCAACCCTAACCAAACCCTAACCCTAACACTAACACTAACCCTAACCCTAACCCTAACAGTAACCCTAAACCTAAACCTAATCCTAACCCTAACCCTAACCCTAACCTGAACCCTAACCCTAACGCAAACCCTAACCCTAACCCTAACACTAACCCTAACACTAACCCTAACCCTAACCCTAACCTTAACCCTCACGCAAACCCTAACCAAACCCTAACCCTAACACTAACACTAACCCTAACCCTAACCCTAACAGTAACCCTAAACCTAAACCTAACCCTAACCCTAACCCTAACCCTAAAACCTAACCCTAACCCTAACCATAACCCTAACCCTAACACTAATCTTAACCCTAACACTAACCACTGTTCTAAATTCTAACAATACTTTGATAAATCCCAAACAACGCATCTTCTTTTCACCGAAACACATCTCTGTTTCTAACAAAAGCATTTCATGAAATTCGTACACTTTCAAAAGAACGAGACTATCTTTCAAAGTAAAGCTTCTAAGGGGAAGAGGAACAATATTCTCAATTCTAACAATACTTTGATATATCCCAAACAACGAATCTTCTTTTCACAGAAACACGTCTGTGTTTCTCACAAAAGCATTTCATGAAATTCATACACTTTCATAAGACGAGATTATCTTTCAAAGTAAAGCTTCTAAGCGGAAGAGGAACACTGTTCTCAATTCTAACAATACTGTGAAACATCCCACACAACGAATCTTCTTTTCAATCACGTCTACGTTTCTTACAAAAGCATTTCATGAAATTCATACACTTTCAGATGAATGTGAATATCTCTCAAAGTAAAGCTTCTAAACAGAAGAGGAACACTGATCTCAATTCTAACAATACTTTGATACATCCCAAACAACGAATCTTCTTTTAAAAGAAAAACGTCTGTGTTTCTTACAAAAGCATTTCATGAAATTCATACACTTTCTTAGGGGAAGAGTAAAACTCTTCTAAATTCATACAAGTTTCTTAGGGGAAGAGTAAAACTCTTCTAAATTCTTTTTTTTTAATCCTAACCCTAACCCTAACCATAAACCCTGACCCTAACCCTAACCCTAACCGTAACTGTAAAACTAACCCTAACCCTTACCCTAACCCTAACCCAAAACCTAACGCTAACCCTAACCCTAACCCTAACCCTAACCCTAACCCTAACCCTAACCCAACCCTAACCCTAACCCTAACCCTAACCCTAACCCTAACCCTAACCCTAACCCTAACCCTAACCCTAACCCTAACCCTAACCCTAACCCTAACCCTAACCCTAACCCTAACCCTAACACTAACCCTAACACTAACCCTAACCCTAACCCTAACCTTAACCCTCACGCAAACCCTAACCAAACCCTAACCCTAACACTAACACTAACCCTAACCCTAACCCTAACAGTAACCCTAAACCTAACCCTAACCCTAACCCTAACCCTAACCCTAACCCTAACCCTAACCCTAACCCTAACCCTAACCCTAACCCTAACCCTAACCCTAACCCTAACCCTAACCCTAACCCTAACCCTAACCCTAACCCTAACCCTAACCCTAACCCTAACCCTAACCCTAACCCTAACCCTAACCCTAACCCTAACCCTAACCCTAACCCTAACCCTAACCCTAATCCTAACCCTAACCCTAACCCTAACCTGAACCCTAACCCTAACGCAAACCCTAACCCTAACCCTAACACTAACCCTAACACTAACCCTAACCCTAACCCTAACCTTAACCCTCACGCAAACCCTAACCAAACCCTAACCCTAACACTAACACTAACCCTAACCCTAACCCTAACAGTAACCCTAAACCTAACCCTAACCCTAACCCTAACCCTAACCCTAACCCTAACCCTAACCCTAACCCTAACCCTAACCCTAACCCTAACCCTAACCCTAACCCTAACCCTAACCCTAACCCTAACCCTAACCCTAACCCTAACCCTAACCCTAACCCTAACCCTAACCCTAACCCTAACCCTAACCCTAACCCTAACCCTAACCCTAACCCTAACCCTAACCCTAACCCTAACCCTAACCCTAACCCTAATCCTAACCCTAACCCTAACCCTAACCTGAACCCTAACCCTAACGCAAACCCTAACCCTAACCCTAACACTAACCCTAACACTAACCCTAACCCTAACCCTAACCTTAACCCTCACGCAAACCCTAACCAAACCCTAACCCTAACACTAACACTAACCCTAACCCTAACCCTAACAGTAACCCTAAACCTAAACCTAACCCTAACCCTAACCCTAACCCTAAAACCTAACCCTAACCCTAACCATAACCCTAACCCTAACACTAATCTTAACCCTAACACTAACCACTGTTCTAAATTCTAACAATACTTTGATAAATCCCAAACAACGCATCTTCTTTTCACCGAAACACATCTCTGTTTCTAACAAAAGCATTTCATGAAATTCGTACACTTTCAAAAGAACGAGACTATCTTTCAAAGTAAAGCTTCTAAGGGGAAGAGGAACAATATTCTCAATTCTAACAATACTTTGATATATCCCAAACAACGAATCTTCTTTTCACAGAAACACGTCTGTGTTTCTCACAAAAGCATTTCATGAAATTCATACACTTTCATAAGACGAGATTATCTTTCAAAGTAAAGCTTCTAAGCGGAAGAGGAACACTGTTCTCAATTCTAACAATACTGTGAAACATCCCACACAACGAATCTTCTTTTCAATCACGTCTACGTTTCTTACAAAAGCATTTCATGAAATTCATACACTTTCAGATGAATGTGAATATCTCTCAAAGTAAAGCTTCTAAACAGAAGAGGAACACTGATCTCAATTCTAACAATACTTTGATACATCCCAAACAACGAATCTTCTTTTAAAAGAAACACGTCTGTGTTTCTTACAAAAGCATTTCATGAAATTCATACACTTTCTTAGGGGAAGAGTAAAACTCTTCTAAATTCATACAAGTTTCTTAGGGGAAGAGTAAAACTCTTCTAAATTCTTTTTTTTTAATCCTAACCCTAACCCTAACCATAAACCCTGACCCTAACCCTAACCCTAACCGTAACTGTAAAACTAACCCTAACCCTTACCCTAACCCTAACCCAAAACCTAACGCTAACCCTAACCCTAACCCTAACCCTAACCCTAACCCTAACCCTAACCCTAACCCTAACCCTAACCCTAACCCTAACCCTAACCCTAACCCTAACCCTAACCCTAACCCTAACCCTAACCCTAACCCTAACCCTAACCCTAACCCTAACCCTAACCCTAACCCTAACCCTAACACTAACCCTAACACTAACCCTAACCCTAACCCTAACCTTAACCCTCACGCAAACCCTAACCAAACCCTAACCCTAACACTAACACTAACCCTAACCCTAACCCTAACAGTAACCCTAAACCTAACCCTAACCCTAACCCTAACCCTAACCCTAACCCTAACCCTAACCCTAACCCTAACCCTAACCCTAACCCTAACCCTAACCCTAACCCTAACCCTAACCCTAACCCTAACCCTAACCCTAACCCTAACCCTAACCCTAACCCTAACCCTAACCCTAACCCTAACCCTAACCCTAACCCTAACCCTAACCCTAACCCTAACCCTAACCCTAACCCTAACCCTAACCCTAATCCTAACCCTAACCCTAACCCTAACCTGAACCCTAACCCTAACGCAAACCCTAACCCTAACCCTAACACTAACCCTAACACTAACCCTAACCCTAACCCTAACCTTAACCCTCACGCAAACCCTAACCAAACCCTAACCCTAACACTAACACTAACCCTAACCCTAACCCTAACAGTAACCCTAAACCTAACCCTAACCCTAACCCTAACCCTAACCCTAACCCTAACCCTAACCCTAACCCTAACCCTAACCCTAACCCTAACCCTAACCCTAACCCTAACCCTAACCCTAACCCTAACCCTAACCCTAACCCTAACCCTAACCCTAACCCTAACCCTAACCCTAACCCTAACCCTAACCCTAACCCTAACCCTAACCCTAACCCTAACCCTAACCCTAACCCTAACCCTAACCCTAACCCTAACCCTAATCCTAACCCTAACCCTAACCCTAACCTGAACCCTAACCCTAACGCAAACCCTAACCCTAACCCTAACACTAACCCTAACACTAACCCTAACCCTAACCCTAACCTTAACCCTCACGCAAACCCTAACCAAACCCTAACCCTAACACTAACACTAACCCTAACCCTAACCCTAACAGTAACCCTAAACCTAAACCTAACCCTAACCCTAACCCTAACCCTAAAACCTAACCCTAACCCTAACCATAACCCTAACCCTAACACTAATCTTAACCCTAACACTAACCACTGTTCTAAATTCTAACAATACTTTGATAAATCCCAAACAACGCATCTTCTTTTCACCGAAACACATCTCTGTTTCTAACAAAAGCATTTCATGAAATTCGTACACTTTCAAAAGAACGAGACTATCTTTCAAAGTAAAGCTTCTAAGGGGAAGAGGAACAATATTCTCAATTCTAACAATACTTTGATATATCCCAAACAACGAATCTTCTTTTCACAGAAACACGTCTGTGTTTCTCACAAAAGCATTTCATGAAATTCATACACTTTCATAAGACGAGATTATCTTTCAAAGTAAAGCTTCTAAGCGGAAGAGGAACACTGTTCTCAATTCTAACAATACTGTGAAACATCCCACACAACGAATCTTCTTTTCAATCACGTCTACGTTTCTTACAAAAGCATTTCATGAAATTCATACACTTTCAGATGAATGTGAATATCTCTCAAAGTAAAGCTTCTAAACAGAAGAGGAACACTGATCTCAATTCTAACAATACTTTGATACATCCCAAACAACGAATCTTCTTTTAAAAGAAACACGTCTGTGTTTCTTACAAAAGCATTTCATGAAATTCATACACTTTCTTAGGGGAAGAGTAAAACTCTTCTAAATTCATACAAGTTTCTTAGGGGAAGAGTAAAACTCTTCTAAATTCTTTTTTTTTAATCCTAACCCTAACCCTAACCATAAACCCTGACCCTAACCCTAACCCTAACCGTAACTGTAAAACTAACCCTAACCCTTACCCTAACCCTAACCCAAAACCTAACGCTAACCCTAACCCTAACCCTAACCCTAACCCTAACCCTAACCCTAACCCTAACCCTAACCCTAACCCTAACCCTAACCCTAACCCTAACCCTAACCCTAACCCTAACCCTAACCCTAACCCTAACCCTAACCCTAACCCTAACCCTAACCCTAACCCTAACCCTAACCCTAACACTAACCCTAACACTAACCCTAACCCTAACCCTAACCTTAACTCTCACGCAAACCCTAACCAAACCCTAACCCTAACACTAACACTAACCCTAACCCTAACCCTAACAGTAACCCTAAACCTAACCCTAACCCTAACCCTAACCCTAACCCTAACCCTAACCCTAACCCTAACCCTAACCCTAACCCTAACCCTAACCCTAACCCTAACCCTAACCCTAACCCTAACCCTAACCCTAACCCTAACCCTAACCCTAACCCTAACCCTAACCCTAACCCTAACCCTAACCCTAACCCTAACCCTAACCCTAACCCTAACCCTAACCCTAACCCTAATCCTAACCCTAACCCTAACCCTAACCTGAACCCTAACCCTAACGCAAACCCTAACCCTAACCCTAACACTAACCCTAACACTAACCCTAACCCTAACCCTAACCTTAACCCTCACGCAAACCCTAACCAAACCCTAACCCTAACACTAACACTAACCCTAACCCTAACCCTAACAGTAACCCTAAACCTAACCCTAACCCTAACCCTAACCCTAACCCTAACCCTAACCCTAACCCTAACCCTAACCCTAACCCTAACCCTAACCCTAACCCTAACCCTAACCCTAACCCTAACCCTAACCCTAACCCTAACCCTAACCCTAACCCTAACCCTAACCCTAACCCTAACCCTAACCCTAACCCTAACCCTAACCCTAACCCTAACCCTAACCCTAACCCTAACCCTAACCCTAATCCTAACCCTAACCCTAACCCTAACCTGAACCCTAACCCTAACGCAAACCCTAACCCTAACCCTAACACTAACCCTAACACTAACCCTAACCCTAACCCTAACCTTAACCCTCACGCAAACCCTAACCAAACCCTAACCCTAACACTAACACTAACCCTAACCCTAACCCTAACAGTAACCCTAAACCTAAACCTAACCCTAACCCTAACCCTAACCCTAAAACCTAACCCTAACCCTAACCATAACCCTAACCCTAACACTAATCTTAACCCTAACACTAACCACTGTTCTAAATTCTAACAATACTTTGATAAATCCCAAACAACGCATCTTCTTTTCACCGAAACACATCTCTGTTTCTAACAAAAGCATTTCATGAAATTCGTACACTTTCAAAAGAACGAGACTATCTTTCAAAGTAAAGCTTCTAAGGGGAAGAGGAACAATATTCTCAATTCTAACAATACTTTGATATATCCCAAACAACGAATCTTCTTTTCACAGAAACACGTCTGTGTTTCTCACAAAAGCATTTCATGAAATTCATACACTTTCATAAGACGAGATTATCTTTCAAAGTAAAGCTTCTAAGCGGAAGAGGAACACTGTTCTCAATTCTAACAATACTGTGAAACATCCCACACAACGAATCTTCTTTTCAATCACGTCTACGTTTCTTACAAAAGCATTTCATGAAATTCATACACTTTCAGATGAATGTGAATATCTCTCAAAGTAAAGCTTCTAAACAGAAGAGGAACACTGATCTCAATTCTAACAATACTTTGATACATCCCAAACAACGAATCTTCTTTTAAAAGAAACACGTCTGTGTTTCTTACAAAAGCATTTCATGAAATTCATACACTTTCTTAGGGGAAGAGTAAAACTCTTCTAAATTCATACAAGTTTCTTAGGGGAAGAGTAAAACTCTTCTAAATTCTTTTTTTTTAATCCTAACCCTAACCCTAACCATAAACCCTGACCCTAACCCTAACCCTAACCGTAACTGTAAAACTAACCCTAACCCTTACCCTAACCCTAACCCAAAACCTAACGCTAACCCTAACCCTAACCCTAACCCTAACCCTAACCCTAACCCTAACCCTAACCCTAACCCTAACCCTAACCCTAACCCTAACCCTAACCCTAACCCTAACCCTAACCCTAACCCTAACCCTAACCCTAACCCTAACCCTAACCCTAACCCTAACACTAACCCTAACACTAACCCTAACCCTAACCCTAACCTTAACCCTCACGCAAACCCTAACCAAACCCTAACCCTAACACTAACACTAACCCTAACCCTAACCCTAACAGTAACCCTAAACCTAACCCTAACCCTAACCCTAACCCTAACCCTAACCCTAACCCTAACCCTAACCCTAACCCTAACCCTAACCCTAACCCTAACCCTAACCCTAACCCTAACCCTAACCCTAACCCTAACCCTAACCCTAACCCTAACCCTAACCCTAACCCTAACCCTAACCCTAACCCTAACCCTAACCCTAACCCTAACCCTAACCCTAACCCTAACCCTAACCCTAACCCTAATCCTAACCCTAACCCTAACCCTAACCTGAACCCTAACCCTAACGCAAACCCTAACCCTAACCCTAACACTAACCCTAACACTAACCCTAACCCTAACCCTAACCTTAACCCTCACGCAAACCCTAACCAAACCCTAACCCTAACACTAACACTAACCCTAACCCTAACCCTAACAGTAACCCTAAACCTAACCCTAACCCTAACCCTAACCCTAACCCTAACCCTAACCCTAACCCTAACCCTAACCCTAACCCTAACCCTAACCCTAACCCTAACCCTAACCCTAACCCTAACCCTAACCCTAACCCTAACCCTAACCCTAACCCTAACCCTAACCCTAACCCTAACCCTAACCCTAACCCTAACCCTAACCCTAACCCTAACCCTAACCCTAACCCTAACCCTAACCCTAACCCTAACCCTAACCCTAATCCTAACCCTAACCCTAACCCTAACCTGAACCCTAACCCTAACGCAAACCCTAACCCTAACCCTAACACTAACCCTAACACTAACCCTAACCCTAACCCTAACCTTAACCCTCACGCAAACCCTAACCAAACCCTAACCCTAACACTAACACTAACCCTAACCCTAACCCTAACAGTAACCCTAAACCTAAACCTAACCCTAACCCTAACCCTAACCCTAAAACCTAACCCTAACCCTAACCATAACCCTAACCCTAACACTAATCTTAACCCTAACACTAACCACTGTTCTAAATTCTAACAATACTTTGATAAATCCCAAACAACGCATCTTCTTTTCACCGAAACACATCTCTGTTTCTAACAAAAGCATTTCATGAAATTCGTACACTTTCAAAAGAACGAGACTATCTTTCAAAGTAAAGCTTCTAAGGGGAAGAGGAACAATATTCTCAATTCTAACAATACTTTGATATATCCCAAACAACGAATCTTCTTTTCACAGAAACACGTCTGTGTTTCTCACAAAAGCATTTCATGAAATTCATACACTTTCATAAGACGAGATTATCTTTCAAAGTAAAGCTTCTAAGCGGAAGAGGAACACTGTTCTCAATTCTAACAATACTGTGAAACATCCCACACAACGAATCTTCTTTTCAATCACGTCTACGTTTCTTACAAAAGCATTTCATGAAATTCATACACTTTCAGATGAATGTGAATATCTCTCAAAGTAAAGCTTCTAAACAGAAGAGGAACACTGATCTCAATTCTAACAATACTTTGATACATCCCAAACAACGAATCTTCTTTTAAAAGAAACACGTCTGTGTTTCTTACAAAAGCATTTCATGAAATTCATACACTTTCTTAGGGGAAGAGTAAAACTCTTCTAAATTCATACAAGTTTCTTAGGGGAAGAGTAAAACTCTTCTAAATTCTTTTTTTTTAATCCTAACCCTAACCCTAACCATAAACCCTGACCCTAACCCTAACCCTAACCGTAACTGTAAAACTAACCCTAACCCTTACCCTAACCCTAACCCAAAACCTAACGCTAACCCTAACCCTAACCCTAACCCTAACCCTAACCCTAACCCCTAACCCTAACCCTAACCCTAACCTAACCCTAACCCTAACACTTATGCTAACCCTAACCCAAACCCTAACCCTAACCCTAAACATAACCCAAACCCTAATCCTAACCCTAACCCTAATCCTAACCCTAACCCTAACCCTAACCATAACCCTAACCCTAACCCTAAACTCTAACCCTAACCCTAACCCTAACCGTACCCGTAACCCTAAACCTAACCCTAACCATAACCATAACCCTTACCCTAACTCTAACACAAACGCTAACCGTAACCCTAACCCTAACCCAAACCCTAAACCTAACCCTAACACTAAACCTAACCCTAACCCCTTTCCCTACCCCTAACCCAACCCTAACCGTAACCCCAACCTTAACCATTACCCTAACCCTAACCCAAACCCTAAATCTAACCCTAAACTTAACCCCTAACCCTAACCCTAACCCTACCATAACCCTAACCCTAAAACTTATGCTAACCCTAACCCAAACGCTAACCCTAACCCAAAACCTAACCCAAACCCTAACACTTATGCTAACCCTAACCCAAACCCTAACCCTAACCCTAAACGTAACCCAAACCCTAATCCTAACCCTAACCCTAACCCTAATCCTAACCTTAACCCTAACCCTAACCATAACCCTAACCCTAACCCTAAACCCTAACCCTAACCCTAACCCTAACCGTATCCGTAACCCTAAACCTAACCCTAACCATAACCATAACCCTTACCCTAACTCTAACCCAAACACTAACCGTAACCCTAACCCTAACCCAAACCTTAAACCTAACCCTAACAATAACCCTAACCCTAACCCTAACCCCTAACCCTACCCCTAACCCAACCCTAACCGTAACCCCAACCTTAACCATTACCCTAACCCTAACCCAAACCCTAACCCTAACACTAACCTTAACCCTAACCCAAACCCTAACCCAAACCCTAACCCTAACCCTAACCCTAACCATAACCCTAACCCTAACCCTAACGCAAACCCTAACCCTAACCCTAACCCTGACCCTAAACTGAACCCTAACCCTAACCCTAACGCAAACCCTAATCCTAACCCTAACACTAACCCTAACGCTAAGCCTAACCCTAACCCTAACCCTAACCTGAACCCTAACCCTAATCCTAACCTAACCCAAAATCTAACCCAAACCCTCACCCTAACACTAACCCTAACGCTAAGCCTAACCCTAACCCTAACCCTAACCTGAACCCTAACCCTAACCCTAACGCAAACCATAACCCTAACCCTAACACTAACCCTAACACTAACCCTAACCCTAACAGTAACCCTAAACCTAAACCTAACCCTAACCCTATCCCTAACCCTAACCCTAAAACCTAACCCTAACCCTAACCATAACCCTAACCCTAACACTAATCCTAACCCTAACACTAACCACTGTTCTAAATTCTAACAATACTTTGATAAATCCCAAACAACGCATCTTCTTTTCACCGAAACACATCTCTGTTTCTAACAAAAGCATTTCATGAAATTCGTACACTTTCAAAAGAACGAGACTATCTTTCAAAGTAAAGCTTCTAAGGGGAAGAGGAACAATATTCTCAATTCTAACAATACTTTGATATATCCCAAACAACGAATCTTCTTTTCACAGAAACACGTCTGTGTTTCTCACAAAAGCATTTCATGAAATTCATACACTTTCATAAGACGAGATTATCTTTCAAAGTAAAGCTTCTAAGCGGAAGAGGAACACTGTTCTCAATTCTAACAATACTGTGAAACATCCCACACAACGAATCTTCTTTTCAATCACGTCTACGTTTCTTACAAAAGCATTTCATGAAATTCATACACTTTCAGATGAATGTGAATATCTCTCAAAGTAAAGCTTCTAAACAGAAGAGGAACACTGATCTCAATTCTAACAATACTTTGATACATCCCAAACAACGAATCTTCTTTTCAAAGAAACACGTCTGTGTTTCTTACAAAAGCATTTCATGAAATTCATACACTTTCAAAAGAACGAGATTATCTTTCAAAGTAAAGTTTCTTAGGGGAAGAGTAAAACTCTTCTAAATTCTTTTTTTTTTAATCCTAACCCTAACCCTAACCATAAACCCTGACCCTAACCCTAACCCTAACCGTAACTGTAAAACTAACCCTAACCCTTACCCTAACCCTAACCCAAACCCTAACGCTAACCCTAACCTAACCCTAACCCTAACACTAACCCTAACCCAAACCCTAACCCAAACCCTAACCCTAACCCTAACCCTAACGCTAACCCTAACCCCTAACGCTAACCATAACCTAAACCCTAACCTAACCCTAACCCTAACCCTAACCTGAACCCTAACCCTAACCCTAACCCTCACGCAAACCCTAACCAAACCCTAACCCTAACCCTAACCTGAACCCTAACCCTAACCCTAACGCAAACCCTAACCCTAACCCTAACACTAACCCGAACCCTAACCCTAACCCTGACCCTAACTCTACCCTTTTCCTAACCTAACCCTAACCCTAATCCTAATCCCTAACCCTAACACAAACCCTAACCCAAACCCTTACCCTAACCATAACCCTAACCCTAACCCTTACCCTAACCCAAACCCTATCCCTAACCCTAACCCTAACTATAACCCTAACCCTAACCCTAACGCAAACCCTAACCCTAACCCTAACCGTAACCCTAACCCTAACCCTCACTCTAACCCAAAATCTAACCCAAACCCTAACCCTAACACTAACCCTAACGCTAAGCCTAACCCTAACCCTAACCCTAACCTGAACCCTAACCCTAACCCTAACCTTAACCCTCACGCAAACCCTAAACAAACCCTAACCCTAACACTAACACTAACCCTAACCCTAACCCTAACAGTAACCCTAAACCTAAACCTAACCCTAACCCTAACCCTAACCCTAACCTGAACCCTAACCCTAACCCTAACGCAAACCCTAACCCTAACCCTAACCCTATCCCTAACCGTACCCGTAACCCTAAACCTAACCCTAACACTAACCCTAAACCTAACCGTAACCCTAAACCTAACCCTAATCCTAACCCTAACCCCTAAACCTGACCCTAACTCTACCCTATTCCTAACCCAAACACTTACCATAACCCATACCCTAACCCTAACCCAAACCCTAACCCTAACCCTAACCCTAACCCTAACCCCTAACCATAACCCTAACCCTACCCTAACCCTAACCCTAACACTTATGTTAACCCTAACCCAAACCCTAACCCTAACCCTAAACGTAACCCAAACCCTAATCCTAACCCTAACCCTAACCCTAATCCTAACCCTAACCCTAACCTTAACCATAACCCTAACCCTAACCCTAAACCCTAACCCTAACCCTAACCCTAACCGTACCCGTAACCCTAAACCTAACCCTAACCATAACCATAACCCTTACCCTAACTCTAACCCAAACACTAACCGTAACCATAACCCTAACCCAAACCCTAAACCTAACCCTAACACTAACCCTAACCCTAACCCTAACCCTAACCCCTAACCCTACCCCTAACCCAACCCTAACCGTAACCCCAACCTTAACCATTACCCTAACCCTAACCCAAACCCTAACCCTAACACTAACCCTAACCCAAACCCTAACCCAAACCCTAACCCTAACCCTAACCCTAACCATAACCCTAACCCTAACCCTAACGCAAACCCTAACCCTAACCCTAACCGTAACCCTAACCCTAACCCTAACTCTAACCCAAAATCTAACCAAAACCCTAACCCTAACACTAACCCTAACGCTAAGCCTAACCCTAACCCTAACCCTAACCTGAACCCTAACCCTAACCCTAACTCTAACCCAAAATCTAACCCAAACCCTAACCCTAACACTAACCCTAACGCTAAGCCTAACCCTAACCCTAACCCTAACCTGAACCCTAACCCTAACCCTAACGCAAACCCTAACCCTAACCCTAACCCTAACACTAACCCTAACCCTAACAGTAACCCTAAACCTAAACCTAACCCTAACCCTAACCCTAACCCTAACCCTAACCCTAACCCTAAAACCTAACCCTAACCCTAACCCTAACCATAACCCTAACCCTAACACTAATCCTAACCCTAACACTAACCACTGTTCTAAATTCTAACAATACTTTGATAAATCCCAAACAACGCATCTTCTTTTCACCGAAACACATCTCTGTTTCTAACAAAAGCATTTCATGAAATTCGTACACTTTCAAAAGAACGAGACTATCTTTCAAAGTAAAGCTTCTAAGGGGAAGAGGAACAATATTCTCAATTCTGACAATACTTTGATATATCCCAAACAACGAATCTTCTTTTCACAGAAACACGTCTGTGTTTCTCACAAAAGCATTTCATGAAATTCATACACTTTCAAAAGAACGAGATTATCTTTCAAAGTAAAGTTTCTTAGGGGAAGAGTAAAACTCTTCTAAATTCTTTTTTTTTAATCCTAACCCTAACCCTAACCATAAACCCTGACCCTAACCCTAACCCTAACCGTAACTGTAAAACTAACCCTAACCCTTACCCTAACCCTAACCCAAACCCTAACGCTAACCCTAACCCTAACCCTAACCGTAACCCTAACCCTAACCCTAACCTTAACCCAAAATCTAACCCAAAACCTAACCCTAACACTAACCCTAACGCTAAGCCTAACCCAACCCTAACCCTAACCCTAACCCTAACCTTAACCCTCACGCAAACCCTAAACAAACCCTAACCCTAACACTAACACTAACCCTAACCCTAACCCTAACAGTAACCCTAACCCTAAACCCTAACCCTAACCCTAACCTGAACCCTAACCCTAACCCTAACGCAAACCCTAACCCTAACCCTAACACTAACCCTAACCCAAACCCTAACCCAAACCCTAACCCTAACCCTAACCCTAACGCTAACCCTAACCCCTAACGCTAACCCTAACCTAAAACCTAACCTAACCCTAACCCTAACCCTAAACTGAACCCTAACCCTAACACTAACCCTCACGCAAACCCTAACCAAACCCTAACCCTAACACTAACCATAACCCCAACACTAACCCTAACCCTAAACCTAACACTAATCCTAACCCTAACTCCTAACCCTGACCCTAACTCTACCCTATTCCTAACCTTAACCCTTACCATAACCCTTACCCTAACCCTAACCCTAACCCAAACCCGAACCCTAACCCTAACCCTAATCCTAACCCTAAATTAAACCCTAACCCTAACCCTAACCCTAACCCTAACAGTAACCCTAAACCTAAACCTAACCCTAACCGTAACCCCTAACCCTAACCCTAACCCTAACCCTACCCTAACCATAACCCTAACCCTAACCCTAACCTGAACCCTAACCCTAACCCTAACGCAAACCCTAACCCTAACACTAACCCTAACCCTAACCCTAACAGTAACCCTAAACCTAAACCTAACCCTAACCCTAACCCTAATCCCTAACCTTAACCATAACCCAAACCCTAACCCTAACCCTAACCCTAACACTAACCCTAACACTAACCCTAACCCTAACCTGAACCCTAACCCTAACCCTAACCCTAACCCTCACGCAAACCCTAACCAAACCCTAACCCTAACACTAACACTAACCCTAACCCTAACCCTAACAGTAACCCTAAACCTAAACCTAACCATAACCCTAACCCTAACCTTAACCTGAACCCTAACCCTAACGCAAACCCTAACCCTAACCCTAACACTAACCCTAACACTAACCCTAACCCTAACCCTAACCTTAACCCTCACGCAAACCCTAACCAAACCCTAACCCTAACACTAACACTAACCCTAACCCTAACCCTAACAGTAACCCTAAACCTAAACCTAACCCTAACCCTAACCCTAACCCTAAAACCTAACCCTAACCCTAACCATAACCCTAACCCTAACACTAATCCTAACCCTAACACTAACCACTGTTCTAAATTCTAACAATACTTTGATAAATCCCAAACAACGCATCTTCTTTTCACCGAAACACATCTCTGTTTCTAACAAAAGCATTTCATGAAATTCGTACACTTTCAAAAGAACGAGACTATCTTTCAAAGTAAAGCTTCTAAGGGGAAGAGGAACAATATTCTCAATTCTAACAATACTTTGATATATCCCAAACAACGAATCTTCTTTTCACAGAAACACGTCTGTGTTTCTCACAAAAGCATTTCATGAAATTCATACACTTTCATAAGACGAGATTATCTTTCAAAGTAAAGCTTCTAAGCGGAAGAGGAACACTGTTCTCAATTCTAACAATACTGTGAAACATCCCACACAACGAATCTTCTTTTCAATCACGTCTACGTTTCTTACAAAAGCATTTCATGAAATTCATACACTTTCAGATGAATGTGAATATCTCTCAAAGTAAAGCTTCTAAACAGAAGAGGAACACTGATCTCAATTCTAACAATACTTTGATACATCCCAAACAACGAATCTTCTTTTCAAAGAAACACGTCTGTGTTTCTTACAAAAGCATTTCATGAAATTCATACACTTTCAAAAGAACGAGATTATCTTTCAAAGTAAAGTTTCTTAGGGGAAGAGTAAAACTCTTCTAAATTCTTTTTTTTTAATCCTAACCCTAACCCTAACCATAAACCCTGACCCTAACCCTAACCCTAACCGTAACTGTAAAACTAACCCTAACCCTTACCCTAACCCTAACCCAAACCCTAACGCTAACCCTAACCCTAACCATAACCCTAACCCCTAACCCTAACCCTAACCCTACCTTAACCCTAACCCTAACACTTATGCTAACCCTAACCCAAACCCTAACCCTAACCCTAAACGTAACCCAAACCCTAATCCTAACCCTAACCCTAACCCTAATCCTAACCCTAACCCTAACCCTAACCATAACCCTAACCCTAACCCTAACCCTAATCCTTACCCTAACCCTAACCCAAACCCTAACGCTAACCCTAACCCTAACCATAACCCTAACCCCTAACCCTAACCCTAACCCTAACTTAACCCTAACCCTAACACTTATGCTAACCCTAACCCAAACCCTAACCCTAACCCTAAACGTAACCCAAACCCTAATCCTAACCCTAACCCTAACCCTAATCCTAACCCTAACCCTAACCCTAACCCTAACCATAACCCTAACCCTAACCCTAAACCCTAACCCTAACCCTAACCCTAACCGTACCCGTAACCCTAACCCTAACCCTAACCATAACCATAACACTTACCCTAACTCTAACCCAAACACTAACCGTAACCCTAACCCTAACCCAAACCCTAAACTTAACCCTAACCCTAACCCTAACCCTAACCCCTAACCCTACCCCTAACCCAACCCTAACCGTAACCCCAACCTTCACCATTACCCTAACCCTAACCCAAACCCTAACCCTAACACTAACCCTAACCCAAACCCTAACCCAAACCCTAACCCTAACCCTAACCCTAACCCTAACCGTAACCCTAACCCTAACTCTAACCCAAAATCTAACCCAAACCCTAACCATAACACTTACCCTAACGCTAAGCCTAACCCTAACCCTAACCCTAACCCTAACGCAAACCCTAACCCTAACCCTAACACTAACCGAACCCTAACCCTAACCCTGACCCTAACTCTACCCTTTTCCTAACCTAACCCTAACCCTAATCCTAATCCCTAACCCTAACACAAACCCTAACCCAAACCCTTACCCTAACCATAACCCTAACCCTAACCCTTACCTTAACCCAAACCCTAACCCTAACCCTAACCCTAACTATAACCCTAACCCTAACCCTAACGCAAACCCTAACCCTAACCCTAACCGTAACCCTAACCCTAACCCTAACTCTAACCCAAAATCTAACCCAAACCCTAACCCTAACACTAACCCTAACGCTAAGCCTAACCCTAACCCTAACCCTAACCTGAACCCTAACCCTAACCCTAACCTTAACCCTCACGCAAACCCTAAACAAACCCTAACCCTAACACTAACACTAACCCTAACCCTAACACTAACAGTAACCCTAAACCTAAACCTAACCCTAACCCTAACCCTAACCCTAACCTGAACCCTAACCCTAACCCTAACGCAAACCCTAACCCTAACCCTAACCCTAACCGTACCCGTAACCCTAAACCTAACCCTAACACTAACCCTAAACCTAACCGTAACCCTAAACCTAACCCTAATCCTAACCCTGACCCCTAAACCTGACCCTAACTCTACCCTATTCCTAACCCAAACACTTACCATAACCCTTACCCTAACCCTAACACAAACCCTAACCCTAACCCTAACCCTAACCCTAACCCCTAACCCTAACCCTAACCCTACCCTAACCCTAACCCTAACACTTATGCTAACCCTAACCCAAACACTAACCCTAACCCTAAACGTAACCCAAACCCTAATCCTAACCCTAACCCTAACCCTAATCCTAACCCTAAACCTAACCTTAACCATAACCCTAACCCTAACCCTAAACCCTAACCCTAACCCTAACCCTAACCGTACCCGTAACCCTAAACCTAACCCTAACCATAACCATAACCCTTACCCTAACTCTAACCCAAACACTAACCGTAAACATAACCCTAACCCAAACCCTAAACCTAACCCTAACACTAACCCTAACCCTAACCCTAACCCTAACCCCTAACCCTACCCCTAACCCAACCCTAACCGTAACCCCAACCTTAACCATTACCCTAACCCTAACCCAAACCCTAACCCTAACACTAACCCTAACCCAAACCCTAACCCAAACCCTAACCCTAACCCTAACCCTAACCATAACCCTAACCCTAACCCTAACGCAAACCCTAACCCTAACCCTAACCGTAACCCTAACCCTAACCCTAACTCTAACCCAAAATCTAACCCAAACCCTAACCCTAACACTAACCCTAACGCTAAGCCTAACCCTAACCCTAACCCTAACCTGAACCCTAACCCTAACCCTAACTCTAACCCAAAATCTAACCCAAACCCTAACCCTAACACTAACCCTAACGCTAAGCCTAACCCTAACCCTAACCCTAAACCCTAACCCTAACCCTAACCCTAACCGTACCCGTAACCCTAACCCTAACCCTAACCATAACCATAACACTTACCCTAACTCTAACCCAAACACTAACCGTAACCCTAACCCTAACCCAAACCCTAAACTTAACCCTAACCCTAACCCTAACCCTAACCCCTAACCCTACCCCTAACCCAACCCTAACCGTAACCCCAACCTTCACCATTACCCTAACCCTAACCCAAACCCTAACCCTAACACTAACCCTAACCCAAACCCTAACCCAAACCCTAACCCTAACCCTAACCCTAACCCTAACCGTAACCCTAACCCTAACTCTAACCCAAAATCTAACCCAAACCCTAACAATAACACTTACCCTAACGCTAAGCCTAACCCTAACCCTAACCCTAACCCTAACGCAAACCCTAACCCTAACCCTAACACTAACCCGAACCCTAACCCTAACCCTGACCCTAACTCTACCCTTTTCCTAACCTAACCCTAACCCTAATCCTAATCCCTAACCCTAACACAAACCCTAACCCAAACCCTTACCCTAACCATAACCCTAACCCTAACCCTTACCTTAACCCAAACCCTAACCCTAACCCTAACCCTAACTATAACCCTAACCCTAACCCTAACGCAAACCCTAACCCTAACCCTAACCGTAACCCTAACCCTAACCCTAACTCTAACCCAAAATCTAACCCAAACCCTAACCCTAACACTAACCCTAACGCTAAGCCTAACCCTAACCCTAACCCTAACCTGAACCCTAACCCTAACCCTAACCTTAACCCTCACGCAAACCCTAAACAAACCCTAACCCTAACACTAACACTAACCCTAACCCTAACACTAACAGTAACCCTAAACCTAAACCTAACCCTAACCCTAACCCTAACCCTAACCTGAACCCTAATCCTAACCCTAACGCAAACCCTAACCCTAACCCTAACCCTAACCGTACCCGTAACCCTAAACCTAACCCTAACACTAACCCTAAACCTAACCGTAACCCTAAACCTAACCCTAATCCTAACCCTGACCCCTAAACCTGACCCTAACTCTACCCTATTCCTAACCCAAACACTTACCATAACCCTTACCCTAACCCTAACACAAACCCTAACCCTAACCCTAACCCTAACCCTAACCCCTAACCCTAACCCTAACCCTACCCTAACCCTAACCCTAACACTTATGCTAACCCTAACCCAAACACTAACCCTAACCCTAAACGTAACCCAAACCCTAATCCTAACCCTAACCCTAACCCTAATCCTAACCCTAAACCTAACCTTAACCATAACCCTAACCCTAACCCTAAACCCTAACCCTAACCCTAACCCTAACCGTACCCGTAACCCTAAACCTAACCCTAACCATAACCATAACCCTTACCCTAACTCTAACCCAAACACTAACCGTAAACATAACCCTAACCCAAACCCTAAACCTAACCCTAACACTAACCCTAACCCTAACCCTAACCCTAACCCCTAACCCTACCCCTAACCCAACCCTAACCGTAACCCCAACCTTAACCATTACCCTAACCCTAACCCAAACCCTAACCCTAACACTAACCCTAACCCAAACCCTAACCCAAACCCTAACCCTAACCCTAACCCTAACCATAACCCTAACCCTAACCCTAACGCAAACCCTAACCCTAACCCTAACCGTAACCCTAACCCTAACCCTAACTCTAACCCAAAATCTAACCCAAACCCTAACCCTAACACTAACCCTAACGCTAAGCCTAACCCTAACCCTAACCCTAACCTGAACCCTAACCCTAACCCTAACTCTAACCCAAAATCTAACCCAAACCCTAACCCTAACACTAACCCTAACGCTAAGCCTAACCCTAACCCTAACCCTAACCTGAACCCTAACCCTAACCCTAACGCAAACCCTAACCCTAACCCTAACCCTAACACTAACCCTAACCCTAACAGTAACCCTAAACCTAAACCTAACCCTAACCCTAACCCTAACCCTAACCCTAACCCTAACCCTAAAACCTAACCCTAACCCTAACCCTAACCATAACCCTAACCCTAACACTAATCCTAACCCTAACACTAACCACTGTTCTAAATTCTAACAATACTTTGATAAATCCCAAACAACGCATCTTCTTTTCACCGAAACACATCTCTGTTTCTAACAAAAGCATTTCATGAAATTCGTACACTTTCAAAAGAACGAGACTATCTTTCAAAGTAAAGCTTCTAAGGGGAAGAGGAACAATATTCTCAATTCTGACAATACTTTGATATATCCCAAACAACGAATCTTCTTTTCACAGAAACACGTCTGTGTTTCTCACAAAAGCATTTCATGAAATTCATACACTTTCAAAAGAACGAGATTATCTTTCAAAGTAAAGTTTCTTAGGGGAAGAGTAAAACTCTTCTAAATTCTTTTTTTTTAATCCTAACCCTAACCCTAACCATAAACCCTGACCCTAACCCTAACCCTAACCGTAACTGTAAAACTAACCCTAACCCTTACCCTAACCCTAACCCAAACCCTAACGCTAACCCTAACCCTAACCCTAACCGTAACCCTAACCCTAACCCTAACTCTAACCCAAAATCTAACCCAAAACCTAACCCTAACACTAACCCTAACGCTAAGCCTAACCCAACCCTAACCCTAACCCTAACCCTAACCTTAACCCTCACGCAAACCCTAAACAAACCCTAACCCTAACACTAACACTAACCCTAACCCTAACCCTAACAGTAACCCTAACCCTAAACCCTAACCCTAACCCTAACCTGAACCCTAACCCTAACCCTAACGCAAACCCTAACCCTAACCCTAACACTAACCCTAACCCAAACCCTAACCCAAACCCTAACCCTAACCCTAACCCTAACGCTAACCCTAACCCCTAACGCTAACCCTAACCTAAAACCTAACCTAACCCTAACCCTAACCCTAAACTGAACCCTAACCCTAACACTAACCCTCACGCAAACCCTAACCAAACCCTAACCCTAACACTAACCATAACCCCAACACTAACCCTAACCCTAAACCTAACACTAATCCTAACCCTAACTCCTAACCCTGACCCTAACTCTACCCTATTCCTAACCTTAACCCTTACCATAACCCTTACCCTAACCCTAACCCAAACCCGAACCCTAACCCTAACCCTAATCCTAACCCTAAATTAAACCCTAACCCTAACCCTAACCCTAACCCTAACAGTAACCCTAAACCTAAACCTAACCCTAACCGTAACCCCTAACCCTAACCCTAACCCTAACCCTACCCTAACCATAACCCTAACCCTAACCCTAACCTGAACCCTAACCCTAACCCTAACGCAAACCCTAACCCTAACACTAACCCTAACCCTAACCCTAACAGTAACCCTAAACCTAAACCTAACCCTAACCCTAACCCTAATCCCTAACCTTAACCATAACCCAAACCCTAACCCTAACCCTAACCCTAACACTAACCCTAACACTAACCCTAACCCTAACCTGAACCCTAACCCTAACCCTAACCTTAACCCTCACGCAAACCCTAACCAAACCCTAACCCTAACACTAACACTAACCCTAACCCTAACCCTAACAGTAACCCTAAACCTAAACCTAACCATAACCCTAACCCTAACCTTAACCTGAACCCTAACCCTAACGCAAACCCTAACCCTAACCCTAACACTAACCCTAACACTAACCCTAACCCTAACCCTAACCTTAACCCTCACGCAAACCCTAACCAAACCCTAACCCTAACACTAACACTAACCCTAACCCTAACCCTAACAGTAACCCTAAACCTAAACCTAACCCTAACCCTAACCCTAACCCTAAAACCTAACCCTAACCCTAACCATAACCCTAACCCTAACACTAATCCTAACCCTAACACTAACCACTGTTCTAAATTCTAACAATACTTTGATAAATCCCAAACAACGCATCTTCTTTTCACCGAAACACATCTCTGTTTCTAACAAAAGCATTTCATGAAATTCGTACACTTTCAAAAGAACGAGACTATCTTTCAAAGTAAAGCTTCTAAGGGGAAGAGGAACAATATTCTCAATTCTAACAATACTTTGATATATCCCAAACAACGAATCTTCTTTTCACAGAAACACGTCTGTGTTTCTCACAAAAGCATTTCATGAAATTCATACACTTTCATAAGACGAGATTATCTTTCAAAGTAAAGCTTCTAAGCGGAAGAGGAACACTGTTCTCAATTCTAACAATACTGTGAAACATCCCACACAACGAATCTTCTTTTCAATCACGTCTACGTTTCTTACAAAAGCATTTCATGAAATTCATACACTTTCAGATGAATGTGAATATCTCTCAAAGTAAAGCTTCTAAACAGAAGAGGAACACTGATCTCAATTCTAACAATACTTTGATACATCCCAAACAACGAATCTTCTTTTCAAAGAAACACGTCTGTGTTTCTTACAAAAGCATTTCATGAAATTCATACACTTTCAAAAGAACGAGATTATCTTTCAAAGTAAAGTTTCTTAGGGGAAGAGTAAAACTCTTCTAAATTCTTTTTTTTTAATCCTAACCCTAACCCTAACCATAAACCCTGACCCTAACCCTAACCCTAACCGTAACTGTAAAACTAACCCTAACCCTTACCCTAACCCTAACCCAAACCCTAACGCTAACCCTAACCCTAACCATAACCCTAACCCCTAACCCTAACCCTAACCCTACCTTAACCCTAACCCTAACACTTATGCTAACCCTAACCCAAACCCTAACCCTAACCCTAAACGTAACCCAAACCCTAATCCTAACCCTAACCCTAACCCTAATCCTAACCCTAACCCTAACCCTAACCATAACCCTAACCCTAACCCTAACCCTAATCCTTACCCTAACCCTAACCCAAACCCTAACGCTAACCCTAACCCTAACCATAACCCTAACCCCTAACCCTAACCCTAACCCTACCTTAACCCTAACCCTAACACTTATGCTAACCCTAACCCAAACCCTAACCCTAACCCTAAACGTAACCCAAACCCTAATCCTAACCCTAACCCTAACCCTAATCCTAACCCTAACCCTAACCCTAACCCTAACCATAACCCTAACCCTAACCCTAAACCCTAACCCTAACCCTAACCCTAACCGTACCCGTAACCCTAACCCTAACCCTAACCATAACCATAACACTTACCCTAACTCTAACCCAAACACTAACCGTAACCCTAACCCTAACCCAAACCCTAAACTTAACCCTAACCCTAACCCTAACCCTAACCCCTAACCCTACCCCTAACCCAACCCTAACCGTAACCCCAACCTTCACCATTACCCTAACCCTAACCCAAACCCTAACCCTAACACTAACCCTAACCCAAACCCTAACCCAAACCCTAACCCTAACCCTAACCCTAACCCTAACCGTAACCCTAACCCTAACTCTAACCCAAAATCTAACCCAAACCCTAACCATAACACTTACCCTAACGCTAAGCCTAACCCTAACCCTAACCCTAACCCTAACGCAAACCCTAACCCTAACCCTAACACTAACCGAACCCTAACCCTAACCCTGACCCTAACTCTACCCTTTTCCTAACCTAACCCTAACCCTAATCCTAATCCCTAACCCTAACACAAACCCTAACCCAAACCCTTACCCTAACCATAACCCTAACCCTAACCCTTACCTTAACCCAAACCCTAACCCTAACCCTAACCCTAACTATAACCCTAACCCTAACCCTAACGCAAACCCTAACCCTAACCCTAACCGTAACCCTAACCCTAACCCTAACTCTAACCCAAAATCTAACCCAAACCCTAACCCTAACACTAACCCTAACGCTAAGCCTAACCCTAACCCTAACCCTAACCTGAACCCTAACCCTAACCCTAACCTTAACCCTCACGCAAACCCTAAACAAACCCTAACCCTAACACTAACACTAACCCTAACCCTAACACTAACAGTAACCCTAAACCTAAACCTAACCCTAACCCTAACCCTAACCCTAACCTGAACCCTAACCCTAACCCTAACGCAAACCCTAACCCTAACCCTAACCCTAACCGTACCCGTAACCCTAAACCTAACCCTAACACTAACCCTAAACCTAACCGTAACCCTAAACCTAACCCTAATCCTAACCCTGACCCCTAAACCTGACCCTAACTCTACCCTATTCCTAACCCAAACACTTACCATAACCCTTACCCTAACCCTAACACAAACCCTAACCCTAACCCTAACCCTAACCCTAACCCCTAACCCTAACCCTAACCCTACCCTAACCCTAACCCTAACACTTATGCTAACCCTAACCCAAACACTAACCCTAACCCTAAACGTAACCCAAACCCTAATCCTAACCCTAACCCTAACCCTAATCCTAACCCTAAACCTAACCTTAACCATAACCCTAACCCTAACCCTAAACCCTAACCCTAACCCTAACCCTAACCGTACCCGTAACCCTAAACCTAACCCTAACCATAACCATAACCCTTACCCTAACTCTAACCCAAACACTAACCGTAAACATAACCCTAACCCAAACCCTAAACCTAACCCTAACACTAACCCTAACCCTAACCCTAACCCTAACCCCTAACCCTACCCCTAACCCAACCCTAACCGTAACCCCAACCTTAACCATTACCCTAACCCTAACCCAAACCCTAACCCTAACACTAACCCTAACCCAAACCCTAACCCAAACCCTAACCCTAACCCTAACCCTAACCATAACCCTAACCCTAACCCTAACGCAAACCCTAACCCTAACCCTAACCGTAACCCTAACCCTAACCCTAACTCTAACCCAAAATCTAACCCAAACCCTAACCCTAACACTAACCCTAACGCTAAGCCTAACCCTAACCCTAACCCTAACCTGAACCCTAACCCTAACCCTAACTCTAACCCAAAATCTAACCCAAACCCTAACCCTAACACTAACCCTAACGCTAAGCCTAACCCTAACCCTAACCCTAAACCCTAACCCTAACCCTAACCCTAACCGTACCCGTAACCCTAACCCTAACCCTAACCATAACCATAACACTTACCCTAACTCTAACCCAAACACTAACCGTAACCCTAACCCTAACCCAAACCCTAAACTTAACCCTAACCCTAACCCTAACCCTAACCCCTAACCCTACCCCTAACCCAACCCTAACCGTAACCCCAACCTTCACCATTACCCTAACCCTAACCCAAACCCTAACCCTAACACTAACCCTAACCCAAACCCTAACCCAAACCCTAACCCTAACCCTAACCCTAACCCTAACCGTAACCCTAACCCTAACTCTAACCCAAAATCTAACCCAAACCCTAACAATAACACTTACCCTAACGCTAAGCCTAACCCTAACCCTAACCCTAACCCTAACGCAAACCCTAACCCTAACCCTAACACTAACCCGAACCCTAACCCTAACCCTGACCCTAACTCTACCCTTTTCCTAACCTAACCCTAACCCTAATCCTAATCCCTAACCCTAACACAAACCCTAACCCAAACCCTTACCCTAACCATAACCCTAACCCTAACCCTTACCTTAACCCAAACCCTAACCCTAACCCTAACCCTAACTATAACCCTAACCCTAACCCTAACGCAAACCCTAACCCTAACCCTAACCGTAACCCTAACCCTAACCCTAACTCTAACCCAAAATCTAACCCAAACCCTAACCCTAACACTAACCCTAACGCTAAGCCTAACCCTAACCCTAACCCTAACCTGAACCCTAACCCTAACCCTAACCTTAACCCTCACGCAAACCCTAAACAAACCCTAACCCTAACACTAACACTAACCCTAACCCTAACACTAACAGTAACCCTAAACCTAAACCTAACCCTAACCCTAACCCTAACCTGAACCCTAATCCTAACCCTAACGCAAACCCTAACCCTAACCCTAACCCTAACCGTACCCGTAACCCTAAACCTAACCCTAACACTAACCCTAAACCTAACCGTAACCCTAAACCTAACCCTAATCCTAACCCTGACCCCTAAACCTGACCCTAACTCTACCCTATTCCTAACCCAAACACTTACCATAACCCTTACCCTAACCCTAACACAAACCCTAACCCTAACCCTAACCCTAACCCTAACCCCTAACCCTAACCCTAACCCTACCCTAACCCTAACCCTAACACTTATGCTAACCCTAACCCAAACACTAACCCTAACCCTAAACGTAACCCAAACCCTAATCCTAACCCTAACCCTAACCCTAATCCTAACCCTAAACCTAACCTTAACCATAACCCTAACCCTAACCCTAAACCCTAACCCTAACCCTAACCCTAACCGTACCCGTAACCCTAAACCTAACCCTAACCATAACCATAACCCTTACCCTAACTCTAACCCAAACACTAACCGTAAACATAACCCTAACCCAAACCCTAAACCTAACCCTAACACTAACCCTAACCCTAACCCTAACCCTAACCCCTAACCCTACCCCTAACCCAACCCTAACCGTAACCCCAACCTTAACCATTACCCTAACCCTAACCCAAACCCTAACCCTAACACTAACCCTAACCCAAACCCTAACCCAAACCCTAACCCTAACCCTAACCCTAACCATAACCCTAACCCTAACCCTAACGCAAACCCTAACCCTAACCCTAACCGTAACCCTAACCCTAACCCTAACTCTAACCCAAAATCTAACCCAAACCCTAACCCTAACACTAACCCTAACGCTAAGCCTAACCCTAACCCTAACCCTAACCTGAACCCTAACCCTAACCCTAACTCTAACCCAAAATCTAACCCAAACCCTAACCCTAACACTAACCCTAACGCTAAGCCTAACCCTAACCCTAACCCTAAACCCTAACCCTAACCCTAACCCTAACCGTACCCGTAACCCTAACCCTAACCCTAACCATAACCATAACACTTACCCTAACTCTAACCCAAACACTAACCGTAACCCTAACCCTAACCCAAACCCTAAACTTAACCCTAACCCTAACCCTAACCCTAACCCCTAACCCTACCCCTAACCCAACCCTAACCGTAACCCCAACCTTCACCATTACCCTAACCCTAACCCAAACCATAACCCTAACACTAACCCTAACCCAAACCCTAACCCAAACCCTAACCCTAACCCTAACCCTAACCCTAACCGTAACCCTAACCCTAACTCTAACCCAAAATCTAACCCAAACCCTAACAATAACACTTACCCTAACGCTAAGCCTAACCCTAACCCTAACCCTAACCCTAACGCAAACCCTAACCCTAACCCTAACACTAACCCGAACCCTAACCCTAACCCTGACCCTAACTCTACCCTTTTCCTAACCTAACCCTAACCCTAATCCTAATCCCTAACCCTAACACAAACCCTAACCCAAACCCTTACCCTAACCATAACCCTAACCCTAACCCTTACCTTAACCCAAACCCTAACCCTAACCCTAACCCTAACTATAACCCTAACCCTAACCCTAACGCAAACCCTAACCCTAACCCTAACCGTAACCCTAACCCTAACCCTAACTCTAACCCAAAATCTAACCCAAACCCTAACCCTAACACTAACCCTAACGCTAAGCCTAACCCTAACCCTAACCCTAACCTGAACCCTAACCCTAACCCTAACCTTAACCCTCACGCAAACCCTAAACAAACCCTAACCCTAACACTAACACTAACCCTAACCCTAACACTAACAGTAACCCTAAACCTAAACCTAACCCTAACCCTAACCCTAACCCTAACCTGAACCCTAATCCTAACCCTAACGCAAACCCTAACCCTAACCCTAACCCTAACCGTACCCGTAACCCTAAACCTAACCCTAACACTAACCCTAAACCTAACCGTAACCCTAAACCTAACCCTAATCCTAACCCTGACCCCTAAACCTGACCCTAACTCTACCCTATTCCTAACCCAAACACTTACCATAACCCTTACCCTAACCCTAACACAAACCCTAACCCTAACCCTAACCCTAACCCTAACCCCTAACCCTAACCCTAACCCTACCCTAACCCTAACCCTAACACTTATGCTAACCCTAACCCAAACACTAACCCTAACCCTAAACGTAACCCAAACCCTAATCCTAACCCTAACCCTAACCCTAATCCTAACCCTAAACCTAACCTTAACCATAACCCTAACCCTAACCCTAAACCCTAACCCTAACCCTAACCCTAACCGTACCCGTAACCCTAAACCTAACCCTAACCATAACCATAACCCTTACCCTAACTCTAACCCAAACACTAACCGTAAACATAACCCTAACCCAAACCCTAAACCTAACCCTAACACTAACCCTAACCCTAACCCTAACCCTAACCCCTAACCCTACCCCTAACCCAACCCTAACCGTAACCCCAACCTTAACCATTACCCTAACCCTAACCCAAACCCTAACCCTAACACTAACCCTAACCCAAACCCTAACCCAAACCCTAACCCTAACCCTAACCCTAACCATAACCCTAACCCTAACCCTAACGCAAACCCTAACCCTAACCCTAACCGTAACCCTAACCCTAACCCTAACTCTAACCCAAAATCTAACCCAAACCCTAACCCTAACACTAACCCTAACGCTAAGCCTAACCCTAACCCTAACCCTAACCTGAACCCTAACCCTAACCCTAACTCTAACCCAAAATCTAACCCAAACCCTAACCCTAACACTAACCCTAACGCTAAGCCTAACCCTAACCCTAACCCTAACCTGAACCCTAACCCTAACCCTAACGCAAACCCTAACCCTAACCCTAACCCTAACACTAACCCTAACACTAACCCTAACCCTAACAGTAACCCTAAACCTAAACCTAACCCTAACCCTAACCCTAACCCTAACCCTAACCCTAAAACCTAACCCTAACCCTAACCCTAACCATAACCCTAACCCTAACACTAATCCTAACCCTAACACTAACCACTGTTCTAAATTCTAACAATACTTTGATAAATCCCAAACAACGCATCTTCTTTTCACCGAAACACATCTCTGTTTCTAAGAAAAGCATTTCATGAAATTCGTACACTTTCAAAAGAACGAGACTATCTTTCAAAGTAAAGCTTCTAAGGGGAAGAGGAACAATATTCTCAATTCTGACAATACTTTGATATATCCCAAACAACGAATCTTCTTTTCACAGAAACACGTCTGTGTTTCTCACAAAAGCATTTCATGAAATTCATACACTTTCAAAAGAACGAGATTATCTTTCAAAGTAAAGTTTCTTAGGGGAAGAGTAAAACTCTTCTAAATTCTTTTTTTTTAATCCTAACCCTAACCCTAACCATAAACCCTGACCCTAACCCTAACCCTAACCGTAACTGTAAAACTAACCCTAACCCTTACCCTAACCCTAACCCAAACCCTAACGCTAACCCTAACCCTAACCCTAACCGTAACCCTAACCCTAACCCTAACTCTAACCCAAAATCTAACCCAAAACCTAACCCTAACACTAACCCTAACGCTAAGCCTAACCCAACCCTAACCCTAACCTGAACCCTAACCCTAACCCTAACCTTAACCCTCACGCAAACCCTAAACAAACCCTAACCCTAACACTAACACTAACCCTAACCCTAACCCTAACAGTAACCCTAACCCTAAACCCTAACCCTAACCCTAACCTGAACCCTAACCCTAACGCAAACCCTAACCCTAACCCTAACACTAACCCTAACCCAAACCCTAACCCAAACCCTAACCCTAACCCTAACCCTAACGCTAACCCTAACACCTAACGCTAACCCTAACCTAAAACCTAACCTAACCCTAACCCTAACCCTAAACTGAACCCTAACCCTAACACTAACCCTCACGCAAACCCTAACCAAACCCTAACCCTAACATTAACCATAACCCCAACACTAACCCTAACCCTAAACCTAACACTAATCCTAACCCTAACTCCTAACCCTGACCCTAACTCTACCCTATTCCTAACCTTAACCCTTACCATAACCCTTACCCTAACCCTAACCCAAACCCTAACCCTAACCCTAACCCTAATCCTAACCCTAAATTAAACCCTAACCCTAACCCTAACCCTAACAGTAACCCTAAACCTAAACCTAACCCTAACCCTAACCGTAACCCCTAACCCTAACCCTAACCCTAACCCTACCCTAACCATAACCCTAACCCTAACCCTAAACTGAACCCTAACCCTAACCCTAACGCAAACCCTAACCCTAACACTAACCCTAACCCTAACCCTAACAGTAACCCTAAACCTAAACCTAACCCTAACCATAACACTAACCCTTACCCTAACCATAACCCTAACCCTAACCCTAACGCAAACCCTAACCCTAACCGTAACCCTAACCCTAACCCTAACAGTAACCCTAAACCTAACCCTAACGCTAAGCCTAACCCTAACCCTAACCATAACCTGAACCCTAACCCTAACCCTAACCTTAACCCTCACGCAAACCCTAACCAAACCCTAACCCTAACACTAACACTAACCCTAACCCTAACCCTAACAGTAACCCTAAACCTAAACCTAACCCTAACCCTAACCTGAACCCTAACCCTAACGCAAACCCTAACCCTAACCCTAACACTAACCCTAACACTAACCCTAACCCTAACCCTAACCTTAACCCTCACGCAAACCCTAACCAAACCCTAACCCTAACACTAACACTAACCCTAACCCTAACCCTAACCCTAACAGTAACCCTAAACCTAAACCTAACCCTAACCCTAACCCTAACCCTAAAACCTAACCCTAACCCTAACCATAACCCTAACCCTAAAACTAATCCTAACCCTAACACTAACCACTGTTCTAAATTCTAACAATACTTTGATAAATCCCAAACAACGCATCTTCTTTTCACCGAAACACATCTCTGTTTCTAACAAAAGCATTTCATGAAATTCGTACACTTTCAAAAGAACGAGACTATCTTTCAAAGTAAAGCTTCTAAGGGGAAGAGGAACAATATTCTCAATTCTGACAATACTTTGATATATCCCAAACAACGAATCTTCTTTTCACAGAAACACGTCTGTGTTTCTCACAAAAGCATTTCATGAAATTCATACACTTTCATGAGACGAGATTATCTTTCAAAGTAAAGCTTCTAAGCGGAAGAGGAACACTGTTCTCAATTCTAACAATACTGTGAAACATCCCACACAACGAATCTTCTTTTCAATCACGTCTACGTTTCTTACAAAAGCATTTCATGAAATTCATACACTTTCAGATGAATGTGAATATCTCTCAAAGTAAAGCTTCTAAACAGAAGAGGAAGACTGATCTCAATTCTAACAATACTTTGATACATCCCAAACAACGAATCTTCTTTTCAAAGAAACACGTCTGTGTTTCTTACAAAAGCATTTCATGAAATTCATACACTTTCAAAAGAACGAGATTATCTTTCAAAGTAAAGTTTCTTAGGGGAAGAGTAAAACTCTTCTAAATTCTTTTTTTTTAATCCTAACCCTAACCCTAACCATAAACCCTGACCCTAACCCTAACCCTAACCGTAACTGTAAAACTAACCCTAACCCTTACCCTAACCCTAACCCAAACCCTAACGCTAACCCTAACCCTAACCATAACCCTAACCCCTAACCCTAACCCTAACCCTACCTTAACCCTAACCCTAACACTTATGCTAACCCTAACCCAAACCCTAACCCTAACCCTAAACGTAAGCCAAAACCTAATCCTAACCCTAACCCTAACCCTAATCCTAACCCTAACCCTAACCCTAACCATAACCCTAACCCTAACCCTAACCCTAATCCTTACCCTAACCCTAACCCAAACCCTAACGCTAACCCTAACCCTAACCATAACCCTAACCCCTAACCCTAACCCTAACCCTACCTTAACCCTAACCCTAACACTTATGCTAACCCTAACCCAAACCCTAACCCTAACCCTAAACGTAACCCAAACCCTAATCCTAACCCTAACCCTAACCCTAATCCTAACCCTAACCCTAACCATAACCATAACCCTAACCCTAACCCTAAACCCTAACCCTAACCCTAACCCTAACCGTACCCGAAACCCTAACCCTAACCCTAACCATAACCATAACCCTTACCCTAACTCTAACCCAAACACTAACCGTAACCCTAACCCTAACCCAAACCCTAAACTTAACCCTAACCCTAACCCTAACCCTAACCCCTAAACCTACCCCTAACCCAACCCTAACCGTAACCCCAACCTTAACCATTACCCTAACCCTAACCCTAACCCTAACCCTAACCCTAACCCTAACCCTAACCCAAACCCTAACCCTAACCCTAACCCTAACCCTAACAGTAACCCTAAACCTAAACCTAACCCTAACCCTAACCGTAACCCCTAACCCTAACCCTAACCCTAACCCTACCCTAACCATAACCCTAACCCTAACCCTAACCCTAACCCTAACCTGAACCCTAACCCTAACCCTAACGCAAACCCTAACCCTAACACTAACCTTAACCCTAACCCTAACAGTAACCCTAAACCTAAACCTAACCCTAACCCTAACCCTAATCCCTAACCTTAACCCTAACCCAAACCCTTACCCTAACCATAACCCTAACCCTAACCCTTACCATAACCATAACCCTAACCCTAACCCTAACGCAAACCCTAACCCTAACCGTAACCCTAACCCTAACCCTAACTCTAACCCTAACGCTAAGCCTAACCCAACCCTAACCCTAACCTGAACCCTAACCCTAACCCTAACGCAAACCCTAACCCTAACCCTAACCCTAACACTAACCCTAACACTAACCCTAACCCTAACAGTAACCCTAAACCTAAACCTAACCCTAAACCTAACCCTAACCCTAACCCTAACCCTAAACCTAACCCTAAAACCTAACCCTAACCCTAACCATAACCCTAACCCTAACACTAATCCTAACCCTAACACTAACCACTGTTCTAAATTCTAACAATACTTTGATAAATCCCAAACAACGCATCTTCTTTTCACCGAAACACATCTCTGTTTCTAACAAAAGCATTTCATGAAATTCGTACACTTTCAAAAGAACGAGACTATCTTTCAAAGTAAAGCTTCTAAGGGGAAGAGGAACAATATTCTCAATTCTGACAATACTTTGATATATCCCAAACAACGAATCTTCTTTTCACAGAAACACGTCTGTGTTTCTCACAAAAGCATTTCATGAAATTCATACACTTTCATAAGACGAGATTATCTTTCAAAGTAAAGCTTCTAAGCGGAAGAGGAACACTGTTCTCAATTCTAACAATACTGTGAAACATCCCACACAACGAATCTTCTTTTCAATCACGTCTACGTTTCTTACAAAAGCATTTCATGAAATTCATACACTTTCAGATGAATGTGAATATCTCTCAAAGTAAAGCTTCTAAACAGAAGAGGAACACTGATCTCAATTCTAACAATACTTTGATAAATCCCAAACAACGAATCTTCTTTTCAAAGAAACACGTCTGTGTTTCTTACAAAAGCATTTCATGAAATTCATACACTTTCAAAAGAAGGAGATTATCTTTCAAAGTAAAGTTTCTTAGGGGAAGAGTAAAACTCTTCTAAATTCTTATTTTTTAACCCTAACCCTAACCCTAACCCTAACCCAAAATCTAACCCAAACCCTAACCCTAACACTAACCCTAACGCTAAGCCTAACCCTAACCCTAACCCTAACCTGAACCCTAACCCTAACCCTAACTCTAACCCAAAATCTAACCCAAACCCTAACCCTAACACTAACCCTAACGCTAAGCCTAACCCTAACCCTAACCCTAACCTGAACCCTAACCCTAACCCTAACGCAAACCCTAACCCTAACCCTAACCCTAACACTAACCCTAACACTAACCCTAACCCTAACAGTAACCCTAAACCTAAACCTAACCCTAACCCTAACCCTAACCCTAACCCTAACCCTAAAACCTAACCCTAACCCTAACCCTAACCATAACCCTAACCCTAACACTAATCCTAACCCTAACACTAACCACTGTAATAAATTCTAACAATACTTTGATAAATCCCAAACAACGCATCTTCTTTTCACCGAAACACATCTCTGTTTCTAAGAAAAGCATTTCATGAAATTCGTACACTTTCAAAAGAACGAGACTATCTTTCAAAGTAAAGCTTCTAAGGGGAAGAGGAACAATATTCTCAATTCTGACAATACTTTGATATATCCCAAACAACGAATCTTCTTTTCACAGAAACACGTCTGTGTTTCTCACAAAAGCATTTCATGAAATTCATACACTTTCAAAAGAACGAGATTATCTTTCAAAGTAAAGTTTCTTAGGGGAAGAGTAAAACTCTTCTAAATTCTTTTTTTTTAATCCTAACCCTAACCCTAACCATAAACCCTGACCCTAACCCTAACCCTAACCGTAACTGTAAAACTAACCCTAACCCTTACCCTAACCCTAACCCAAACCCTAACGCTAACCCTAACCCTAACCCTAACCGTAACCCTAACCCTAACCCTAACTCTAACCCAAAATCTAACCCAAAACCTAACCCTAACACTAACCCTAACGCTAAGCCTAACCCAACCCTAACCCTAACCTGAACCCTAACCCTAACCCTAACCTTAACCCTCACGCAAACCCTAAACAAACCCTAACCCTAACACTAACACTAACCCTAACCCTAACCCTAACAGTAACCCTAACCCTAAACCCTAACCCTAACCCTAACCTGAACCCTAACCCTAACGCAAACCCTAACCCTAACCCTAACACTAACCCTAACCCAAACCCTAACCCAAACCCTAACCCTAACCCTAACCCTAACGCTAACCCTAACACCTAACGCTAACCCTAACCTAAAACCTAACCTAACCCTAACCCTAACCCTAAACTGAACCCTAACCCTAACACTAACCCTCACGCAAACCCTAACCAAACCCTAACCCTAACATTAACCATAACCCCAACACTAACCCTAACCCTAAACCTAACACTAATCCTAACCCTAACTCCTAACCCTGACCCTAACTCTACCCTATTCCTAACCTTAACCCTTACCATAACCCTTACCCTAACCCTAACCCAAACCCTAACCCTAACCCTAACCCTAATCCTAACCCTAAATTAAACCCTAACCCTAACCCTAACCCTAACAGTAACCCTAAACCTAACCCTAACGCTAAGCCTAACCCTAACCCTAACCATAACCTGAACCCTAACCCTAACCCTAACCTTAACCCTCACGCAAACCCTAACCAAACCCTAACCCTAACACTAACACTAACCCTAACCCTAACCCTAACAGTAACCCTAAACCTAAACCTAACCCTAACCCTAACCTGAACCCTAACCCTAACGCAAACCCTAACCCTAACCCTAACACTAACCCTAACACTAACCCTAACCCTAACCCTAACCTTAACCCTCACGCAAACCCTAACCAAACCCTAACCCTAACACTAACACTAACCCTAACCCTAACCCTAACCCTAACAGTAACCCTAAACCTAAACCTAACCCTAACCCTAACCCTAACCCTAAAACCTAACCCTAACCCTAACCATAACCCTAACCCTAAAACTAATCCTAACCCTAACACTAACCACTGTTCTAAATTCTAACAATACTTTGATAAATCCCAAACAACGCATCTTCTTTTCACCGAAACACATCTCTGTTTCTAACAAAAGCATTTCATGAAATTCGTACACTTTCAAAAGAACGAGACTATCTTTCAAAGTAAAGCTTCTAAGGGGAAGAGGAACAATATTCTCAATTCTGACAATACTTTGATATATCCCAAACAACGAATCTTCTTTTCACAGAAACACGTCTGTGTTTCTCACAAAAGCATTTCATGAAATTCATACACTTTCATGAGACGAGATTATCTTTCAAAGTAAAGCTTCTAAGCGGAAGAGGAACACTGTTCTCAATTCTAACAATACTGTGAAACATCCCACACAACGAATCTTCTTTTCAATCACGTCTACGTTTCTTACAAAAGCATTTCATGAAATTCATACACTTTCAGATGAATGTGAATATCTCTCAAAGTAAAGCTTCTAAACAGAAGAGGAAGACTGATCTCAATTCTAACAATACTTTGATACATCCCAAACAACGAATCTTCTTTTCAAAGAAACACGTCTGTGTTTCTTACAAAAGCATTTCATGAAATTCATACACTTTCAAAAGAACGAGATTATCTTTCAAAGTAAAGTTTCTTAGGGGAAGAGTAAAACTCTTCTAAATTCTTTTTTTTTAATCCTAACCCTAACCCTAACCATAAACCCTGACCCTAACCCTAACCCTAACCGTAACTGTAAAACTAACCCTAACCCTTACCCTAACCCTAACCCAAACCCTAACGCTAACCCTAACCCTAACCATAACCCTAACCCCTAACCCTAACCCTAACCCTACCTTAACCCTAACCCTAACACTTATGCTAACCCTAACCCAAACCCTAACCCTAACCCTAAACGTAAGCCAAAACCTAATCCTAACCCTAACCCTAACCCTAATCCTAACCCTAACCCTAACCCTAACCATAACCCTAACCCTAACCCTAACCCTAATCCTTACCCTAACCCTAACCCAAACCCTAACGCTAACCCTAACCCTAACCATAACCCTAACCCCTAACCCTAACCCTAACCCTACCTTAACCCTAACCCTAACACTTATGCTAACCCTAACCCAAACCCTAACCCTAACCCTAAACGTAACCCAAACCCTAATCCTAACCCTAACCCTAACCCTAATCCTAACCCTAACCCTAACCATAACCATAACCCTAACCCTAACCCTAAACCCTAACCCTAACCCTAACCCTAACCGTACCCGAAACCCTAACCCTAACCCTAACCATAACCATAACCCTTACCCTAACTCTAACCCAAACACTAACCGTAACCCTAACCCTAACCCAAACCCTAAACTTAACCCTAACCCTAACCCTAACCCTAACCCCTAAACCTACCCCTAACCCAACCCTAACCGTAACCCCAACCTTAACCATTACCCTAACCCTAACCCTAACCCTAACCCTAACCCTAACCCTAACCCTAACCCTAACCCAAACCCTAACCCTAACCCTAACCCTAACCCTAACAGTAACCCTAAACCTAAACCTAACCCTAACCCTAACCGTAACCCCTAACCCTAACCCTAACCCTAACCCTACCCTAACCATAACCCTAACCCTAACCCTAACCCTAACCCTAACCTGAACCCTAACCCTAACCCTAACGCAAACCCTAACCCTAACACTAACCTTAACCCTAACCCTAACAGTAACCCTAAACCTAAACCTAACCCTAACCCTAACCCTAATCCCTAACCTTAACCCTAAGCCAAACCCTTACCCTAACCATAACCCTAACCCTAACCCTTACCATAACCATAACCCTAACCCTAACCCTAACGCAAACCCTAACCCTAACCGTAACCCTAACCCTAACCCTAACTCTAACCCTAACGCTAAGCCTAACCCAACCCTAACCCTAACCTGAACCCTAACCCTAACCCTAACGCAAACCCTAACCCTAACCCTAACCCTAACACTAACCCTAACACTAACCCTAACCCTAACAGTAACCCTAAACCTAAACCTAACCCTAAACCTAACCCTAACCCTAACCCTAACCCTAAACCTAACCCTAAAACCTAACCCTAACCCTAACCATAACCCTAACCCTAACACTAATCCTAACCCTAACACTAACCACTGTTCTAAATTCTAACAATACTTTGATAAATCCCAAACAACGCATCTTCTTTTCACCGAAACACATCTCTGTTTCTAAGAAAAGCATTTCATGAAATTCGTACACTTTCAAAAGAACGAGACTATCTTTCAAAGTAAAGCTTCTAAGGGGAAGAGGAACAATATTCTCAATTCTGACAATACTTTGATATATCCCAAACAACGAATCTTCTTTTCACAGAAACACGTCTGTGTTTCTCACAAAAGCATTTCATGAAATTCATACACTTTCATAAGACGAGATTATCTTTCAAAGTAAAGCTTCTAAGCGGAAGAGGAACACTGTTCTCAATTCTAACAATACTGTGAAACATCCCACACAACGAATCTTCTTTTCAATCACGTCTACGTTTCTTACAAAAGCATTTCATGAAATTCATACACTTTCAGATGAATGTGAATATCTCTCAAAGTAAAGCTTCTAAACAGAAGAGGAACACTGATCTCAATTCTAACAATACTTTGATAAATCCCAAACAACGAATCTTCTTTTCAAAGAAACACGTCTGTGTTTCTTACAAAAGCATTTCATGAAATTCATACACTTTCAAAAGAAGGAGATTATCTTTCAAAGTAAAGTTTCTTAGGGGAAGAGTAAAACTCTTCTAAATTCTTTTTTTTTAATCCTAACCCTAACCCTAACCATAAACCCTGACCCTAACCCTAACCCTAACCGTAACTGTAAAACTAACCCTAACCCTTACCCTAACCCTAACCCAAACCCTAACGCTAACCCTAACCCTAACCCTAACCCTAACCCCTAACCCTAACCCTAACCCTACCCTAACCCTAACACTTATGCTAACCCTAACCCAAACCCTAACCCTAACCCTAAACGTAACCCAAACCCTAATCCTAACCCTAACCCTAATCCAAACCCTAACCCTAACCTTAACCATAACCCTAACCCTAACCCTAAACCCTAACCCTAACCCTAACCCTAACCGTACCCGTAACCCTAAACCTAACCCTAACCATAACCATAACCCTTACCCTAACTCTAACCCAAACACTAACCGTAACCATAACCCTAACCCAAACCCTAAACCTAACCCTAACACTAACCCTAACCCTAACCCTAACCCTAACCCCTAACCCTACCCCTAACCCAACCCTAACCGTAACCCCAACCTTAACCATTACCCTAACCCTAACCCAAACCCTAACCCTAACACTAACCCTAACCCAAACCCTAACCCAAACCCTAACCCTAACCCTAACCCTAACCATAACCCCAACCCTAACCCTAACGCAAACCCTAACCCTAACCCTAACCGTAACCCTAACCCTAACCCTAACTCTAACCCAAAATCTAACCCAAACCCTAACCCTAACACTAACCCTAACGCTAAGCCTAACCCTAACCCTAACCCTAACCTGAACCCTAACCCTAACCCTAACTCTAACCCAAAATCTAACCCAAACCCTAACCCTAACACTAACCCTAACGCTAAGCCTAACCCTAACCCTAACCCTAACCTGAACCCTAACCCTAACCCTAACGCAAACCCTAACCCTAACCCTAACCCTAACACTAACCCTAACACTAACCCTAACCCTAACAGTAACCCTAAACCTAAACCTAACCCTAACCCTAACCCTAACCCTAACCCTAAAACCTAACCCTAACCCTAACCCTAACCATAACCCTAACACTAATCCTAACCCTAACACTAACCACTGTTCTAAATTCTAACAATACTTTGATAAATCCCAAACAACGCATCTTCTTTTCACCGAAACACATCTCTGTTTCTAACAAAAGCATTTCATGAAATTCGTACACTTTCAAAAGAACGAGACTATCTTTCAAAGTAAAGCTTCTAAGGGGAAGAGGAACAATATTCTCAATTCTGACAATACTTTGATATATCCCAAACAACGAATCTTCTTTTCACAGAAACACGTCTGTGTTTCTCACAAAAGCATTTCATGAAATTCATACACTTTCATAAGACGAGATTATCTTTCAAAGTAAAGCTTCTAAGCGGAAGAGGAACACTGTTCTCAATTCTAACAATACTGTGAAACATCCCACACAACGAATCTTCTTTTCAATCACGTCTACGTTTCTTACAAAAGCATTTCATGAAATTCATACACTTTCAGATGAATGTGAATATCTCTCAAAGTAAAGCTTCTAAACAGAAGAGGAACACTGATCTCAATTCTAACAATACTTTGATACATCCCAAACAACGAATCTTCTTTTCAAAGAAACACGTCTGTGTTTCTTACAAAAGCATTTCATGAAATTCATACACTTTCAAAAGAACGAGATTATCTTTCAAAGTAAAGTTTCTTAGGGGAAGAGTAAAACTCTTCTAAATTCTTTTTTTTTAATCCTAACCCTAACCCTAACCATAAACCCTGACCCTAACCCTAACCCTAACCGTAACTGTAAAACTAACCCTAACCCTTACCCTAACCCTAACCCAAACCCTAACGCTAACCCTAACCCTAACCATAACCCTAACCCCTAACCCTAACCCTAACCCTACCTTAACCCTAACCCTAACACTTATGCTAACCCTAACCCAAACCCTAACCCTAAACGTAAGCCAAAACCTAATCCTAACCCTAACCCTAACCCTAATCCTAACCCTAACCCTAACCCTAACCATAACCCTAACCCTAACCCTAACCCTAATCCTTACCCTAACCCTAACCCAAACCCTAACGCTAACCCTAACCCTAACCATAACCCTAACCCCTAACCCTAACCCTAACCCTACCTTAACCCTAACCCTAACACTTATGCTAACCCTAACCCAAACCCTAACCCTAACCCTAAACGTAACCCAAACCCTAATCCTAACCCTAACCCTAACCCTAATCCTAACCCTAACCCTAACCCTAACCATAACCCTAACCCTAACCCTAAACCCTAACCCTAACCCTAACCGTACCCGAAACCCTAACCCTAACCCTAACCATAACCATAACCCTTACCCTAACTCTAACCCAAACACTAACCGTAACCCTAACCCTAACCCAAACCCTAAACTTAACCCTAACCCTAACCCTAACCCTAACCCCTAACCCTACCCCTAACCCAACCCTAACCGTAACCCCAACCTTAACCATTACCCTAACCCTAACCCTAACCCTAACCCTAACCCTAACCCTAAACCTAACCCAAACCCTAACCCTAACCCTAACCCTAACCCTAACCGTAACCCCTAACCCTAACCCTAACCCTAACCCTACCCTAACCATAACCCTAACCCTAACCCTAACCCTAACCCTAACCTGAACCCTAACCCTAACCCTAACGCAAACCCTAACCCTAACACTAACCTTAACCCTAACCCTAACAGTAACCCTAAACCTAAACCTAACCCTAACCCTAACCCTAATCCCTAACCTTAACCCTAACCCAAACCCTTACCCTAACCATAACCCTAACCCTAACCCTTACCATAACCATAACCCTAACCCTAACCCTAACGCAAACCCTAACCCTAACCGTAACCCTAACCCTAACCCTAACTCTAACCCTAACGCTAAGCCTAACCCAACCCTAACCCTAACCTGAACCCTAACCCTAACCCTAACGCAAACCCTAACCCTAACCCTAACCCTAACACTAACCCTAACACTAACCCTAACCCTAACAGTAACCCTAAACCTAAACCTAACCCTAAACCTAACCCTAACCCTAACCCTAACCCTAAACCTAACCCTAAAACCTAACCCTAACCCTAACCATAACCCTAACCCTAACACTAATCCTAACCCTAACACTAACCACTGTTCTAAATTCTAACAATACTTTGATAAATCCCAAACAACGCATCTTCTTTTCACCGAAACACATCTCTGTTTCTAACAAAAGCATTTCATGAAATTCGTACACTTTCAAAAGAACGAGACTATCTTTCAAAGTAAAGCTTCTAAGGGGAAGAGGAACAATATTCTCAATTCTGACAATACTTTGATATATCCCAAACAACGAATCTTCTTTTCACAGAAACACGTCTGTGTTTCTCACAAAAGCATTTCATGAAATTCATACACTTTCATAAGACGAGATTATCTTTCAAAGTAAAGCTTCTAAGCGGAAGAGGAACACTGTTCTCAATTCTAACAATACTGTGAAACATCCCACACAACGAATCTTCTTTTCAATCACGTCTACGTTTCTTACAAAAGCATTTCATGAAATTCATACACTTTCAAAAGAACGAGATTATCTTTCAAAGTAAAGTTTCTTAGGGGAAGAGTAAAACTCTTCTAAATTCTTTTTTTTTAATCTTAACCCTAACCCTAACCATAAACCCTGACACTAACCCTAACCCTAACCGTAACTGTAAAACTAACCCTAACCCTTACCCTAACCCTAACCCAAACCCTAAAGCTAACCCTAACCCTAACCCTAACCCTAACCCTAACCCTAACCATAAACCCTGACCCTAACCCTAACCCTAACCGTAACTGTAAAACTAACCCTAACCCTTACCCTAACCCTAACCCAAACCCTAACGCTAACCCTAACCCTAACCCTAACCGTAACCCTAACCCTAACCCTAACTCTAACCCAAAATCTAACCCAAAACCTAACCCTAACACTAACCCTAACGCTAAGCCTAACCCTAACCCTAACCCTAACCTGAACCCTAACCCTAACCCTAACGCAAACCCTAACCCTAACCCTAACACTAACCCTAACCCAAACCCTAACCCAAACCCTAACCCTAACCCTAACCCTAACGCTAACCCTAACCCCTAACGCTAACCCTAACCTAAAACCTAACCTAACCCTAACCCTAACCCTAAACTGAACCCTAACCCTAACACTAACCCTCACGCAAACCCTAACCAAACCCTAACCCTAACACTAACCATAACCCCAACACTAACCCTAACCCTAAACCTAACACTAATCCTAACCCTAACTCCTAACACTGACCCTAACTCTACCCTATTCCTAACCTTAACCCTTACCATAACCCTTACCCTAACCCTAACCCAAACCCTAACCCTAACCCTAACCCTAATCCTAACCCTAAATTAAACCCTAAACCTAACCCTAACCCTAACAGTAACCCTAAACCTAAACCTAACCCTAACCCTAACCGTAACCCCTAACCCTAACCCTAACCCTAACCCTACCCTAACCATAACCCTAACCCTAACCCTAACCTGAACCCTAACCCTAACCCTAACGCAAACCCTAACCCTAACACTAACCCTAACCCTAACCCTAACAGTAACCCTAAACCTAAACCTAACCCTAACCCTAACCCTAATCCCTAACCTTAACCATAACCCAAACCCTTACCCTAACCATAACCCTAACCCTTACCCTAACCATAACCCTAACCCTAACCCTAACGCAAACCCTAACCCTAACCGTAACCCTAACCCTAACCCTAACAGTAACCCTAAACCTAACCCTAACGCTAAGCCTAACCCTAACCCTAACCATAACCTGAACCCTAACCCTAACCCTAACCTTAACCCTCACGCAAACCCTAACCAAACCCTATCCCTAACACTAACACTAACCCTAACCCTAACCCTAACAGTAACCCTAAACCTAAACCTAACCCTAACCCTAACCCTAACCCTAACCTGAACCCTAACCCTAACGCAAACCCTAACCCTAACCCTAACACTAACCCTAACACTAACCCTAACCCTAACCCTAACCTTAACCCTCACGCAAACCCTAACCAAACCCTAACCCTAACACTAACACTAACCCTAACCCTAACCCTAACCCTAACAGTAACCCTAAACCTAAACCTAACCCTAACCCTAACCCTAACCCTAAAACCTAACCCTAACCCTAACCATAACCCTAACCCTAACACTAATCCTAACCCTAACACTAACCACTGTTCTAAATTCTAACAATACTTTGATAAATCCCAAACAACGCATCTTCTTTTCACCGAAACACATCTCTGTTTCTAACAAAAGCATTTCATGAAATTCGTACACTTTCAAAAGAACGAGACTATCTTTCAAAGTAAAGCTTCTAAGGGGAAGAGGAACAATATTCTCAATTCTAACAATACTTTGATATATCCCAAACAACGAATCTTCTTTTCACAGAAACACGTCTGTGTTTCTCACAAAAGCATTTCATGAAATTCATACACTTTCATAAGACGAGATTATCTTTCAAAGTAAAGCTTCTAAGCGGAAGAGGAACACTGTTCTCAATTCTAACAATACTGTGAAACATCCCACACAACGAATCTTCTTTTCAATCACGTCTACGTTTCTTACAAAAGCATTTCATGAAATTCATACACTTTCAGATGAATGTGAATATCTCTCAAAGTAAAGCTTCTAAACAGAAGAGGAACACTGATCTCAATTCTAACAATACTTTGATACATCCCAAACAACGAATCTTCTTTTCAAAGAAACACGTCTGTGTTTCTTACAAAAGCATTTCATGAAATTCATACACTTTCAAAAGAACGAGATTATCTTTCAAAGTAAAGTTTCTTAGGGGAAGAGTAAAACTCTTCTAAATTCTTTTTTTTTAATCCTAACCCTAACCCTAACCATAAACCCTGACCCTAACCCTAACCCTAACCGTAACTGTAAAACTAACCCTAACCCTTACCCTAACCCTAACCCAAACCCTAACGCTAACCCTAACCCTAACCATAACCCTAACCCCTAACCCTAACCCTAACCCTACCTTAACCCTAACCCTAACACTTATGCTAACCCTAACCCAAACCCTAACCCTAACCCTAAACGTAACCCAAACCCTAATCCTAACCCTAACCCTAACCCTAATCCTAACCCTAACCCTAACCCTAACCATAACCCTAACCCTAACCCTAACCCTAATCCTTACCCTAACCCTAATCCAAACCCTAACGCTAACCCTAACCCTAACCATAACCCTAACCCCCTAACCCTAACCCTAACCCTACCTTAACCCTAACCCTAACACTTATGCTAACCCTAACCCAAACCCTAACCCTAACCCTAAACGTAACCCAAACCCTAATCCTAACCCTAACCCTAACCCTAATCCTAACCCTAACCCTAACCCTAACCATAACCCTAACCCTAACCCTAAACCCTAACCCTAACCCTAACCCTAACCGTACCCGTAACCCTAACCCTAACCCTAACCATAACCATAACCCTTACCCTAACTCTAACCCAAACACTAACCGTAACCCTAACCCTAACCCAAACCCTAAACTTAACCCTAACCCTAACCCTAACCCTAACCCCTAACCCTACCCCTAACCCAACCCTAACCGTAACCCCAACCTTAACCATTACCCTAACCCTAACCCAAACCCTAACCCTAACACTAACCCTAACCCAAACCCTAACCCAAACCCTAACCCTAACCCTAACCCTAACCCTAACCCTAACCGTAACCCTAACCCTAACCCTAACTCTAACCCAAAATCTAACCCAAACCCTAACCATAACACTTACCCTAACGCTAAGCCTAATCCTAACCCTAACCCTAACCCTAACCCTAACGCAAACCCTAACCCTAACCCTAACACTAACCCGAACCCAAACCCTAACCCTGACCCTAACTCTACCCTTTTCCTAACCTAACCCTAACCCTAATCCTAATCCCTAACCCTAACACAAACCCTAACCCAAACCCTTACCCTAACCATAACCCTAACCCTAACCCTTACCCTAACCCAAACCCTAACCCTAACCCTAACCCTAACTATAACCCTAACCCTAACCCTAACGCAAACCCTAACCCTAACCCTAACCGTAACCCTAACCCTAACCCTAACTCTAACCCAAAATCTAACCCAAACCCTAACCCTAACACTAACCCTAACGCTAAGCCTAACCCTAACCCTAACCCTAACCTGAACCCTAACCCTAACCCTAACCTTAACCCTCACGCAAACCCTAAACAAACCCTAACCCTAACACTAACACTAACCCTAACCCTAACACTAACAGTAACCCTAAACCTAAACCTAACCCAACCCTAACCCTAACCCTAACCTGAACCCTAACCCTAACCCTAACGCAAACCCTAACCCTAACCCTAACCCTAACCCTAACCGTACCCGTAACCCTAAACCTAACCCTAACACTAACCCTAAACCTAACCGTAACCCTAAACCTAACCCTAATCCTAACCCTAACCCCTAAACCTGACCCTAACTCTACCCTATTCCTAACCCAAACACTTACCATAACCCTTACCCTAGCCCTAACCCAAACCCTAACCCTAACCCTAACCTGAACCCTAACCCTAACCCTAACGCAAACCCTAACCCTAACCCTAACACTAACCCTAACCCAAACCCTAACCCAAACCCTAACCCTAACCCTAACCCTAACGCTAACCCTAACCCCTAACCTAAACCCTAACCTAACCCTAACCCTAACCCTAACCTGAACCCTAACCCTAACCCTAACCCTAACACTTATGCTAACCCTAACCCAAACCCTAACCCTAACCCTAAACGTAACCCAAACCCTAATCCTAACCCTAACCCTAACCCTAATCCTAACCCTAACCCTAACCCTAACCATAACCCTAACCCTAACCCTAACCCTAATCCTTACCCTAACCCTAACCCAAACCCTAACGCTAACCCTAACCCTAACCATAACCCTAACCCCCTAACCCTAACCCTAACCCTACCTTAACCCTAACCCTAACACTTATGCTAACCCTAACCCAAACCCTAACCCTAACCCTAAACGTAACCCAAACCCTAATCCTAACCCTAACCCTAACCATAATCCTAACCCTAACCCTAACCCTAACCATAACCCTAACCCTAACCCTAAACCCTAACCCTAACCCTAACCCTAACCGTACCCGTAACCCTAACCCTAACCCTAACCATAACCATAACCCTTACCCTAACTCTAACCCAAACACTAACCGTAACCCTAACCCTAACCCAAACCCTAAACTTAACCCTAACCCTAACCCTAACCCTAACCCCTAACCCTACCCCTAACCCAACCCTAACCGTAACCCCAACCTTAACCATTACCCTAACCCTAACCCAAACCCTAACCCTAACACTAACCCTAACCCAAACCCTAACCCAAACCCTAACCCTAACCCTAACCCTAACCCTAACCGTAACCCTAACCCTAACCCTAACTCTAACCCAAAATCTAACCCAAACCCTAACCATAACACTTACCCTAACGCTAAGCCTAACCCTAACGCTAACCCTAACCCTAACCCTAACGCAAACCCTAACACTAACCCGAACCCAAACCCTAACCCTGACCCTAACTCTACCCTTTTCCTAACCTAACCCTAACCCTAATCCTAATCCCTAACCCTAACACAAACCCTAACCCAAACCCTTACCCTAACCATAACCCTAACCCTAACCCTTACCCTAACCCAAACCCTAACCCTAACCCTAACCCTAACTATAACCCTAACCCTAACCCTAACGCAAACCCTAACCCTAACCCTAACCGTAACCCTAACCCTAACCCTAACTCTAACCCAAAATCTAACCCAAACCCTAACCCTAACACTAACCCTAACGCTAAGCCTAACCCTAACCCTAACCCTAACCTGAACCCTAACCCTAACCCTAACCTTAACCCTCACGCAAACCCTAAACAAACCCTAACCCTAACACTAACACTAACCCTAACCCTAACACTAACAGTAACCCTAAACCTAAACCTAACCCTAACCCTAACCCTAACCCTAACCTGAACCCTAACCCTAACCCTAACGCAAACCCTAACCCTAACCCTAACCCTAACCCTAACCGTACCCGTAACCCTAAACCTAACCCTAACACTAACCCTAAACCTAACCGTAACCCTAAACCTAACCCTAATCCTAACCCTAACCCCTAAACCTGACCCTAACTCTACCCTATTCCTAACCCAAACACTTACCATAACCCTTACCCTAGCCCTAACCCAAACCCTAACCCTAACCCTAACCTGAACCCTAACCCTAACCCTAACGCAAACCCTAACCCTAACCCTAACACTAACCCTAACCCAAACCCTAACCCAAACCCTAACCCTAACCCTAACCCTAACGCTAACCCTAACCCCTAACCTAAACCCTAACCTAACCCTAACCCTAACCCTAACCTGAACCCTAACCCTAACCCTAACCCTCACGCAAACCCTAACCAAACCATAACCCTAACACTAACCATAACCCCAACACTAACCCTAACCCTAACCCTAACCCTAAACCTAACACTAATCCTAACCCTAACTCCTAACCCTGACCCTAACTCTACCCTATTCCTAACCCTAACCCTTACCATAACCCTTACCCTAACCCTAACCCAAACCCTAATCCTAACCCTAACCCTAATCCTAACCCTAAACCAAACCCTAACCCTAACCCTAACCCTAACCCTAACAGTAACCCTAAACCTAAACCTAACCCTAACCCTAACCGTAACCCCTAACCCTAACCCTAACCCTAACCCTAACTCTAACCCTAACGCTAAGCCTAACCCAACCCTAACCCTAACCTGAACCCTAACCCTAACCCTAACGCAAACCCTAACCTTAACCCTAACCCTAACACTAACCCTAACACTAACCCTAACCCTAACAGTTACCCTAAACCTAAACCTAACCCTAAACCTAACCCTAACCCTAACCCTAACCCTAACCCTAAACCTAACCCTAAAACCTAACCCTAACCCTAACCATAACCCTAACCCTAACACTAATCCTAACCCTAACACTAACCACTGTTCTAAATTCTAACAATACTTTGATAAATCCCAAACAACGCATCTTCTTTTCACCGAAACACATCTCTGTTTCTAACAAAAGCATTTCATGAAATTCGTACACTTTCAAAAGAACGAGACTATCTTTCAAAGTAAAGCTTCTAAGGGGAAGAGGAACAATATTCTCAATTCTGACAATACTTTGATATATCCCAAACAACGAATCTTCTTTTCACAGAAACACGTCTGTGTTTCTCACAAAAGCATTTCATGAAATTCATACACTTTCATAAGACGAGATTATCTTTCAAAGTAAAGCTTCTAAGCGGAAGAGGAACACTGTTCTCAATTCTAACAATACTGTGAAACATCCCACACAACGAATCTTCTTTTCAATCACGTCTACGTTTCTTACAAAAGCATTTCATGAAATTCATACACTTTCAGATGAATGTGAATATCTCTCAAAGTAAAGCTTCTAAACAGAAGAGGAAGACTGATCTCAATTCTAACAATACTTTGATACATCCCAAACAACGAATCTTCTTTTCAAAGAAACACGTCTGTGTTTCTTACAAATCATTTCATGAAATTCATACACTTTCAAAAGAACGAGATTATCTTTCAAAGTAAAGTTTCTTAGGGGAAGAGTAAAACTCTTCTAAATTCTTTTTTTTTAATCCTAACCCTAACCCTAACCATAAACCCTGACCCTAACCCTAACCCTAACCGTAACTGTAAAACTAACCCTAACCCTTACCCTAACCCTAACCCAAACCCTAACGCTAACCCTAACCCTAACCATAACCCTAACCCCTAACCCTAACCCTAACCCTACCTTAACCCTAACCCTAACACTTATGCTAACCCTAACCCAAACCCTAACCCTAACCCTAAACGTAAGCCAAAACCTAATCCTAACCCTAACCCTAACCCTAATCCTAACCCTAACCCTAACCCTAACCATAACCCTAACCCTAACCCTAACCCTAATCCTTACCCTAACCCTAACCCAAACCCTAACGCTAACCCTAACCCTAACCATAACCCTAACCCCTAACCCTAACCCTAACCCTACCTTAACCCTAACCCTAACACTTATGCTAACCCTAACCCAAACCCTAACCCTAACCCTAAACGTAACCCAAACCCTAATCCTAACCCTAACCCTAACCCTAATCCTAACCCTAACCCTAACCCTAACCATAACCCTAACCCTAACCCTAAACCCTAACCCTAACCCTAACCGTACCCGAAACCCTAACCCTAACCCTAACCATAACCATAACCCTTACCCTAACTCTAACCCAAACACTAACCGTAACCCTAACCCTAACCCAAACCCTAAACTTAACCCTAACCCTAACCCTAACCCTAACCCCTAACCCTACCCCTAACCCAACCCTAACCGTAACCCCAACCTTAACCATTACCCTAACCCTAACCCTAACCCTAACCCTAACCCTAACCCTAACCCTAACCCAAACCCTAACCCTAACCCTAACCCTAACCCTAACAGTAACCCTAAACCTAAACCTAACCCTAACCCTAACCGTAACCCCTAACCCTAACCCTAACCCTAACCCTACCCTAACCATAACCCTAACCCTAACCCTAACCCTAACCCTAACCTGAACCCTAACCCTAACCCTAACGCAAACCCTAACCCTAACACTAACCTTAACCCTAACCCTAACAGTAACCCTAAACCTAAACCTAACCCTAACCCTAACCCTAATCCCTAACCTTAACCCTAACCCAAACCCTTACCCTAACCATAACCCTAACCCTAACCCTTACCATAACCATAACCCTAACCCTAACCCTAACGCAAACCCTAACCCTAACCGTAACCCTAACCCTAACCCTAACTCTAACCCTAACGCTAAGCCTAACCCAACCCTAACCCTAACCTGAACCCTAACCCTAACCCTAACGCAAACCCTAACCCTAACCCTAACCCTAACACTAACCCTAACACTAACCCTAACCCTAACAGTAACCCTAAACCTAAACCTAACCCTAAACCTAACCCTAACCCTAACCCTAACCCTAAACCTAACCCTAAAACCTAACCCTAACCCTAACCATAACCCTAACCCTAACACTAATCCTAACCCTAACACTAACCACTGTTCTAAATTCTAACAATACTTTGATAAATCCCAAACAACGCATCTTCTTTTCACCGAAACACATCTCTGTTTCTAACAAAAGCATTTCATGAAATTCGTACACTTTCAAAAGAACGAGACTATCTTTCAAAGTAAAGCTTCTAAGGGGAAGAGGAACAATATTCTCAATTCTGACAATACTTTGATATATCCCAAACAACGAATCTTCTTTTCACAGAAACACGTCTGTGTTTCTCACAAAAGCATTTCATGAAATTCATACACTTTCATAAGACGAGATTATCTTTCAAAGTAAAGCTTCTAAGCGGAAGAGGAACACTGTTCTCAATTCTAACAATACTGTGAAACATCCCACACAACGAATCTTCTTTTCAATCACGTCTACGTTTCTTACAAAAGCATTTCATGAAATTCATACACTTTCAAAAGAACGAGATTATCTTTCAAAGTAAAGTTTCTTAGGGGAAGAGTAAAACTCTTCTAAATTCTTTTTTTTTAATCTTAACCCTAACCCTACCCGTAAACCCTGACACTAACCCTAACCCTAACCGTAACTGTAAAACTAACCCTAACCCTTACCCTAACCCTAACCCAAACCCTAACGCTAACCCTAACCCTAACCCTAACCCTAACCCTAACCCTAACCATAAACCCTGACCCTAACCCTAACCCTAACCGTAACTGTAAAACTAACCCTAACCCTTACCCTAACCCTAACCCAAACCCTAACGCTAACCCTAACCCTAACCCTAACCGTAACCCTAACCCTAACCCTAACTCTAACCCAAAATCTAACCCAAAACCTAACCCTAACACTAACCCTAACGCTAAGCCTAACCCAACCCTAACCCTAACCTGAACCCTAACCCTAACCCTAACGCAAACCCTAACCCTAACCCTAACACTAACCCTAACCCAAACCCTAACCCTTACCCTAACCCTAACCCAAACCCTAACGCTAACCCTAACCCTAACCCTAACCGTAACCCTAACCCTAACCCTAACTCTAACCCAAAATCTAACCCAAAACCTAACCCTAACACTAACCCTAACGCTAAGCCTAACCCTAACCCTAACCCTAACCTGAACCCTAACCCTAACCCTAACGCAAACCCTAACCCTAACCCTAACACTAACCCTAACCCAAACCCTAACCCAAACCCTAACCCTAACCCTAACCCTAACGCTAACCCTAACCCCTAACGCTAACCCTAACCTAAAACCTAACCTAACCCTAACCCTAACCCTAAACTGAACCCTAACCCTAACACTAACCCTCACGCAAACCCTAACCAAACCCTAACCCTAACACTAACCATAACCCCAACACTAACCCTAACCCTAAACCTAACACTAATCCTAACCCTAACTCCTAACCCTGACCCTAACTCTACCCTATTCCTAACCTTAACCCTTACCATAACCCTTACCCTAACCCTAACCCAAACCCTAACCCTAACCCTAACCCTAATCCTAACCCTAAATTAAACCCTAAACCTAACCCTAACCCTAACAGTAACCCTAAACCTAAACCTAACCCTAACCCTAACCGTAACCCCTAACCCTAACCCTAACCCTAACCCTACCCTAACCATAACCCTAACCCTAACCCTAACCTGAACCCTAACCCTAACCCTAACGCAAACCCTAACCCTAACACTAACCCTAACCCTAACCCTAACAGTAACCCTAAACCTAAACCTAACCCTAACCCTAACCCTAATCCCTAACCTTAACCATAACCCAAACCCTTACCCTAACCATAACCCTAACCCTTACCCTAACCATAACCCTAACCCTAACCCTAACGCAAACCCTAACCCTAACCGTAACCCTAACCCTAACCCTAACAGTAACCCTAAACCTAACCCTAACGCTAAGCCTAACCCTAACCCTAACCATAACCTGAACCCTAACCCTAACCCTAACCTTAACCCTCACGCAAACCCTAACCAAACCCTAACCCTAACACTAACACTAACCCTAACCCTAACCCTAACAGTAACCCTAAACCTAAACCTAACCCTAACCCTAACCCTAACCCTAACCTGAACCCTAACCCTAACGCAAACCCTAACCCTAACCCTAACACTAACCCTAACACTAACCCTAACCCTAACCCTAACCTTAACCCTCACGCAAACCCTAACCAAACCCTAACCCTAACACTAACACTAACCCTAACCCTAACCCTAACCCTAACAGTAACCCTAAACCTAAACCTAACCCTAACCCTAACCCTAACCCTAAAACCTAACCCTAACCCTAACCATAACCCTAACCCTAACACTAATCCTAACCCTAACACTAACCACTGTTCTAAATTCTAACAATACTTTGATAAATCCCAAACAACGCATCTTCTTTTCACCGAAACACATCTCTGTTTCTAACAAAAGCATTTCATGAAATTCGTACACTTTCAAAAGAACGAGACTATCTTTCAAAGTAAAGCTTCTAAGGGGAAGAGGAACAATATTCTCAATTCTAACAATACTTTGATATATCCCAAACACCGAATCTTCTTTTCACAGAAACACGTCTGTGTTTCTCACAAAAGCATTTCATGAAATTCATACACTTTCATAAGACGAGATTATCTTTCAAAGTAAAGCTTCTAAGCGGAAGAGGAACACTGTTCTCAATTCTAACAATACTGTGAAACATCCCACACAACGAATCTTCTTTTCAATCACGTCTACGTTTCTTACAAAAGCATTTCATGAAATTCATACACTTTCAGATGAATGTGAATATCTCTCAAAGTAAAGCTTCTAAACAGAAGAGGAACACTGATCTCAATTCTAACAATACTTTGATACATCCCAAACAACGAATCTTCTTTTCAAAGAAACACGTCTGTGTTTCTTACAAAAGCATTTCATGAAATTCATACACTTTCAAAAGAACGAGATTATCTTTCAAAGTAAAGTTTCTTAGGGGAAGAGTAAAACTCTTCTAAATTCTTTTTTTTTAATCCTAACCCTAACCCTAACCATAAACCCTGACCCTAACCCTAACCCTAACCGTAACTGTAAAACTAACCCTAACCCTTACCCTAACCCTAACCCAAACCCTAACGCTAACCCTAACCCTAACCATAACCCTAACCCCTAACCCTAACCCTAACCCTACCTTAACCCTAACCCTAACACTTATGCTAACCCTAACCCAAACCCTAACCCTAACCCTAAACGTAACCCAAACCCTAATCCTAACCCTAACCCTAACCCTAATCCTAACCCTAACCCTAACCCTAACCATAACCCTAACCCTAACCCTAACCCTAATCCTTACCCTAACCCTAACCCAAACCCTAACGCTAACCCTAACCCTAACCATAACCCTAACCCCCTAACCCTAACCCTAACCCTACCTTAACCCTAACCCTAACACTTATGCTAACCCTAACCCAAACCCTAACCCTAACCCTAAACGTAACCCAAACCCTAATCCTAACCCTAACCCTAACCCTAATCCTAACCCTAACCCTAACCCTAACCATAACCCTAACCCTAACCCTAAACCCTAACCCTAACCCTAACCCTAACCGTACCCGTAACCCTAACCCTAACCCTAACCATAACCATAACCCTTACCCTAACTCTAACCCAAACACTAACCGTAACCCTAACCCTAACCCAAACCCTAAACTTAACCCTAACCCTAACCCTAACCCTAACCCCTAACCCTACCCCTAACCCAACCCTAACCGTAACCCCAACCTTAACCATTACCCTAACCCTAACCCAAACCCTAACCCTAACACTAACCCTAACCCAAAGCCTAACCCAAACCCTAACCCTAACCCTAACCCTAACCCTAACCCTAACCGTAACCCTAACCCTAACCCTAACTCTAACCCAAAATCTAACCCAAACCCTAACCATAACACTTACCCTAACGCTAAGCCTAATCCTAACCCTAACCCTAACCCTAACCCTAACGCAAACCCTAACCCTAACCCTAACACTAACCCGAACCCAAACCCTAACCCTGACCCTAACTCTACCCTTTTCCTAACCTAACCCTAACCCTAATCCTAATCCCTAACCCTAACACAAACCCTAACCCAAACCCTTACCCTAACCATAACCCTAACCCTAACCCTTACCCTAACCCAAACCCTAACCCTAACCCTAACCCTAACTATAACCCTAACACTAACCCTAACGCTAAGCCTAACCCTAACCCTAACCCTAACCTGAACCCTAACCCTAACCCTAACCTTAACCCTCACGCAAACCCTAAACAAACCCTAACCCTAACACTAACACTAACCCTAACCCTAACACTAACAGTAACCCTAAACCTAAACCTAACCCTAACCCTAACCCTAACCCTAACCTGAACCCTAACCCTAACCCTAACGCAAACCCTAACCCTAACCCTAACCCTAACCCTAACCGTACCCGTAACCCTAAACCTAACCCTAACACTAACCCTAAACCTAACCGTAACCCTAAACCTAACCCTAATCCTAACCCTAACCCCTAAACCTGACCCTAACTCTACCCTATTCCTAACCCAAACACTTACCATAACCCTTACCCTAGCCCTAACCCAAACCCTAACCCTAACCCTAACCTGAACCCTAACCCTAACCCTAACGCAAACCCTAACCCTAACCCTAACACTAACCCTAACCCAAACCCTAACCCAAACCCTAACCCTAACCCTAACCCTAACGCTAACCCTAACCCCTAACCTAAACCCTAACCTAACCCTAACCCTAACCCTAACCTGAACCCTAACCCTAACCCTAACCCTAACACTTATGCTAACCCTAACCCAAACCCTAACCCTAACCCTAAACGTAACCCAAACCCTAATCCTAACCCTAACCCTAACCCTAATCCTAACCCTAACCCTAACCCTAACCATAACCCTAACCCTAACCCTAACCCTAATCCTTACCCTAACCCTAACCCAAACCCTAACGCTAACCCTAACCCTAACCATAACCCTAACCCCCTAACCCTAACCCTAACCCTACCTTAACCCTAACCCTAACACTTATGCTAACCCTAACCCAAACCCTAACCCTAACCCTAAACGTAACCCAAACCCTAATCCTAACCCTAACCCTAACCATAATCCTAACCCTTACCCTAACCCTAACCATAACCCTAACCCTAACCCTAAACCCTAACCCTAACCCTAACCCTAACCGTACCCGTAACCCTAACCCTAACCCTAACCATAACCATAACCCTTACCCTAACTCTAACCCAAACACTAACCGTAACCCTAACCCTAACCCAAACCCTAAACTTAACCCTAACCCTAACCCTAACCCTAACCCCTAACCCTACCCCTAACCCAACCCTAACCGTAACCCCAACCTTAACCATTACCCTAACCCTAACCCAAACCCTAACCCTAACACTAACCCTAACCCAAACCCTAACCCAAACCCTAACCCTAACCCTAACCCTAACCCTAACCGTAACCCTAACCCTAACCCTAACTCTAACCCAAAATCTAACCCAAACCCTAACCATAACACTTACCCTAACGCTAAGCCTAACCCTAACCCTAACCCTAACCCTAACCCTAACGCAAACCCTAACACTAACCCGAACCCAAACCCTAACCCTGACCCTAACTCTACCCTTTTCCTAACCTAACCCTAACCCTAATCCTAATCCCTAACCCTAACACAAACCCTAACCCAAACCCTTACCCTAACCATAACCCTAACCCTAACCCTTACCCTAACCCAAACCCTAACCCTAACCCTAACCCTAACTATAACCCTAACCCTAACCCTAACGCAAACCCTAACCCTAACCCTAACCGTAACCCTAACCCTAACCCTAACTCTAACCCAAAATCTAACCCAAACCCTAACCCTAACACTAACCCTAACGCTAAGCCTAACCCTAACCCTAACCCTAACCTGAACCCTAACCCTAACCCTAACCTTAACCCTCACGCAAACCCTAAACAAACCCTAACCCTAACACTAACACTAACCCTAACCCTAACACTAACAGTAACCCTAAACCTAAACCTAACCCTAACCCTAACCCTAACCCTAACCTGAACCCTAACCATAACCCTAACGCAAACCCTAACCCTAACCCTAACCCTAACCCTAACCGTACCCGTAACCCTAAACCTAACCCTAACACTAACCCTAAACCTAACCGTAACCCTAAACCTAACCCTAATCCTAACCCTAACCCCTAAACCTGACCCTAACTCTACCCTATTCCTAACCCAAACACTTACCATAACCCTTACCCTAGCCCTAACCCAAACCCTAACCCTAACCCTAACCTGAACCCTAACCCTAACCCTAACGCAAACCCTAACCCTAACCCTAACACTAACCCTAACCCAAACCCTAACCCAAACCCTAACCCTAACCCTAACCCTAACGCTAACCCTAACCCCTAACCTAAACCCTAACCTAACCCTAACCCTAACCCTAACCTGAACCCTAACCCTAACCCTCACGCAAACCCTAACCAAACCATAACCCTAACACTAACCATAACCCCAACACTAACCCTAACCCTAACCCTAACCCTAAACCTAACACTAATCCTAACCCTAACTCCTAACCCTGACCCTAACTCTACCCTATTCCTAACCCTAACCCTTACCATAACCCTTACCCTAACCCTAACCCAAACCCTAATCCTAACCCTAACCCTAATCCTAACCCTAAACCAAACCCTAACCCTAACCCTAACCCTAACCCTAACAGTAACCCTAAACCTAAACCTAACCCTAACCCTAACCGTAACCCCTAACCCTAACCCTAACCCTAACCCTAACTCTAACCCTAACGCTAAGCCTAACCCAACCCTAACCCTAACCTGAACCCTAACCCTAACCCTAACGCAAACCCTAACCTTAACCCTAACCCTAACACTAACCCTAACACTAACCCTAACCCTAACAGTTACCCTAAACCTAAACCTAACCCTAAACCTAACCCTAACCCTAACCCTAACCCTAAACCTAACCCTAAAACCTAACCCTAACCCTAACCATAACCCTAACCCTAACACTAATCCTAACCCTAACACTAACCACTGTTCTAAATTCTAACAATACTTTGATAAATCCCAAACAACGCATCTTCTTTTCACCGAAACACATCTCTGTTTCTAACAAAAGCATTTCATGAAATTCGTACACTTTCAAAAGAACGAGACTATCTTTCAAAGTAAAGCTTCTAAGGGGAAGAGGAACAATATTCTCAATTCTGACAATACTTTGATATATCCCAAACAACGAATCTTCTTTTCACAGAAACACGTCTGTGTTTCTCACAAAAGCATTTCATGAAATTCATACACTTTCATAAGACGAGATTATCTTTCAAAGTAAAGCTTCTAAGCGGAAGAGGAACACTGTTCTCAATTCTAACAATACTGTGAAACATCCCACACAACGAATCTTCTTTTCAATCACGTCTACGTTTCTTACAAAAGCATTTCATGAAATTCATACACTTTCAGATGAATGTGAATATCTCTCAAAGTAAAGCTTCTAAACAGAAGAGGAACACTGATCTCAATTCTAACAATACTTTGATACATCCCAAACAACGAATCTTCTTTTCAAAGAAACACGTCTGTGTTTCTTACAAAAGCATTTCATGAAATTCATACACTTTCAAAAGAACGAGATTATCTTTCAAAGTAAAGTTTCTTAGGGGAAGTGTAAAACTCTTCTAAATTCTTTTTTTTTAATCCTAACCCTAACCCTAACCATAAACCCTGACCCTAACCCTAACCCTAACCGTAACTGTAAAACTAACCCTAACCCTTACCCTAACCCTAACCCAAACCCTAACGCTAACCCTAACCCTAACCATAACCCTAACCCCTAACCCTAACCCTAACCCTACCTTAACCCTAACCCTAACACTTATGCTAACCCTAACCCAAACCCTAACCCTAACCCTAAACGTAACCCAAACCCTAATCCTAACCCTAACCCTAACCCTAACCCTAACCCTAACCCTAACCCTAACTCTAACCCAAAATCTAACCCAAACCCTAACCCTAACACTAACCCTAACGCTAAGCCTAACCCTAACCCTAACCCTAACCTGAACCCTAACCCTAACCCTAACTCTAACCCAAAATCTAACCCAAACCCTAACCCTAACACTAACCCTAACGCTAAGCCTAACCCTAACCCTAACCCTAACCTGAACCCTAACCCTAACCCTAACGCAAACCCTAACCCTAACCCTAACCCTAACACTAACCCTAACACTAACCCTAACCCTAACAGTAACCCTAAACCTAAACCTAACCCTAACCCTAACCCTAACCCTAACCCTAAAACCTAACCCTAACCCTAACCCTAACCATAACCCTAACACTAATCCTAACCCTAACACTAACCACTGTTCTAAATTCTAACAATACTTTGATAAATCCCAAACAACGCATCTTCTTTTCACCGAAACACATCTCTGTTTCTAACAAAAGCATTTCATGAAATTCGTACACTTTCAAAAGAACGAGACTATCTTTCAAAGTAAAGCTTCTAAGGGGAAGAGGAACAATATTCTCAATTCTGACAATACTTTGATATATCCCAAACAACGAATCTTCTTTTCACAGAAACACGTCTGTGTTTCTCACAAAAGCATTTCATGAAATTCATACACTTTCATAAGACGAGATTATCTTTCAAAGTAAAGCTTCTAAGCGGAAGAGGAACACTGTTCTCAATTCTAACAATACTGTGAAACATCCCACACAACGAATCTTCTTTTCAATCACGTCTACGTTTCTTACAAAAGCATTTCATGAAATTCATACACTTTCAAAAGATCGAGATTATCTTTCAAAGTAAAGTTTCTTAGGGGAAGAGTAAAACTCTTCTAAATTCTTTTTTTTTAATCTTAACCCTAACCCTAACCATAAACCCTGACACTAACCCTAACCCTAACCGTAACTGTAAAACTAACCCTAACCCTTACCCTAACCCTAACCCAAACCCTAACGCTAACCCTAACCCTAACCCTAACCCTAACCCTAACCCTAACCATAAACCCTGACCCTAACCCTAACCCTAACCGTAACTGTAAAACTAACCCTAACCCTTACCCTAACCCTAACCCAAACCCTAACGCTAACCCTAACCCTAACCCTAACCGTAACCCTAACCCTAACCCTAACTCTAACCCAAAATCTAACCCAAAACCTAACCCTAACACTAACCCTAACGCTAAGCCTAACCCAACCCTAACCCTAACCTGAACCCTAACCCTAACCCTAACGCAAACCCTAACCCTAACCCTAACACTAACCCTAACCCAAACCCTAACCCTTACCCTAACCCTAACCCAAACCCTAACGCTAACCCTAACCCTAACCCTAACCGTAACCCTAACCCTAACCCTAACTCTAACCCAAAATCTAACCCAAAACCTAACCCTAACACTAACCCTAACGCTAAGCCTAACCCTAACCCTAACCCTAACCTGAACCCTAACCCTAACCCTAACGCAAACCCTAACCCTAACCCTAACACTAACCCTAACCCAAACCCTAACCCAAACCCTAACCCTAACCCTAACCCTAACGCTAACCCTAACCCCTAACGCTAACCCTAACCTAAAACCTAACCTAACCCTAACCCTAACCCTAAACTGAACCCTAACCCTAACACTAACCCTCACGCAAACCCTAACCAAACCCTAACCCTAACACTAACCATAACCCCAACACTAACCCTAACCCTAAACCTAACACTAATCCTAACCCTAACTCCTAACCCTGACCCTAACTCTACCCTATTCCTAACCTTAACCCTTACCATAACCCTTACCCTAACCCTAACCCAAACCCTAACCCTAACCCTAACCCTAACGCAAACCCTAACCCTAACCCTAACACTAACCCGAACCCAAACCCTAACCCTGACCCTAACTCTACCCTTTTCCTAACCTAACCCTAACCCTAATCCTAATCCCTAACCCTAACACAAACCCTAACCCAAACCCTTACCCTAACCATAACCCTAACCCTAACCCTTACCCTAACCCAAACCCTAACCCTAACCCTAACCCTAACTATAACCCTAACACTAACCCTAACGCTAAGCCTAACCCTAACCCTAACCCTAACCTGAACCCTAACCCTAACCCTAACCTTAACCCTCACGCAAACCCTAAACAAACCCTAACCCTAACACTAACACTAATCCTAACCCTAACACTAACAGTAACCCTAAACCTAAACCTAACCCTAACCCTAACCCTAACCCTAACCTGAACCCTAACCCTAACCCTAACGCAAACCCTAACCCTAACCCTAACCCTAACCCTAACCGTACCCGTAACCCTAAACCTAACCCTAACACTAACCCTAAACCTAACCGTAACCCTAAACCTAACCCTAATCCTAACCCTAACCCCTAAACCTGACCCTAACTCTACCCTATTCCTAACCCAAACACTTACCATAACCCTTACCCTAGCCCTAACCCAAACCCTAACCCTAACCCTAACCTGAACCCTAACCCTAACCCTAACGCAAACCCTAACCCTAACCCTAACACTAACCCTAACCCAAACCCTAACCCAAACCCTAACCCTAACCCTAACCCTAACGCTAACCCTAACCCCTAACCTAAACCCTAACCTAACCCTAACCCTAACCCTAACCTGAACCCTAACCCTAACCCTAACCCTAACACTTATGCTAACCCTAACCCAAACCCTAACCCTAACCCTAAACGTAACCCAAACCCTAATCCTAACCCTAACCCTAACCCTAATCCTAACCCTAACCCTAACCCTAACCATAACCCTAACCCTAACCCTAACCCTAATCCTTACCCTAACCCTAACCCAAACCCTAACGCTAACCCTAACCCTAACCATAACCCTAACCCCCTAACCCTAACCCTAACCCTACCTTAACCCTAACCCTAACACTTATGCTAACCCTAACCCAAACCCTAACCCTAACCCTAAACGTAACCCAAACCCTAATCCTAACCCTAACCCTAACCATAATCCTAACCCTTACCCTAACCCTAACCATAACCCTAACCCTAACCCTAAACCCTAACCCTAACCCTAACCCTAACCGTACCCGTAACCCTAACCCTAACCCTAACCATAACCATAACCCTTACCCTAACTCTAACCCAAACACTAACCGTAACCCTAACCCTAACCCAAACCCTAAACTTAACCCTAACCCTAACCCTAACCCTAACCCCTAACCCTACCCCTAACCCAACCCTAACCGTAACCCCAACCTTAACCATTACCCTAACCCTAACCCAAACCCTAACCCTAACACTAACCCTAACCCAAACCCTAACCCAAACCCTAACCCTAACCCTAACCCTAACCCTAACCGTAACCCTAACCCTAACCCTAACTCTAACCCAAAATCTAACCCAAACCCTAACCATAACACTTACCCTAACGCTAAGCCTAACACTAACCCTAACCCTAACCCTAACCCTAACGCAAACCCTAACACTAACCCGAACCCAAACCCTAACCCTGACCCTAACTCTACCCTTTTCCTAACCTAACCCTAACCCTAATCCTAATCCCTAACCCTAACACAAACCCTAACCCAAACCCTTACCCTAACCATAACCCTAACCCTAACCCTTACCCTAACCCAAACCCTAACCCTAACCCTAACCCTAACTATAACCCTAACCCTAACCCTAACGCAAACCCTAACCCTAACCCTAACCGTAACCCTAACCCTAACCCTAACTCTAACCCAAAATCTAACCCAAACCCTAACCCTAACACTAACCCTAACGCTAAGCCTAACCCTAACCCTAACCCTAACCTGAACCCTAACCCTAACCCTAACCTTAACCCTCACGCAAACCCTAAACAAACCCTAACCCTAACACTAACACTAACCCTAACCCTAACACTAACAGTAACCCTAAACCTAAACCTAACCCTAACCCTAACCCTAACCCTAACCTGAACCCTAACCATAACCCTAACGCAAACCCTAACCCTAACCCTAACCCTAACCCTAACCGTACCCGTAACCCTAAACCTAACCCTAACACTAACCCTAAACCTAACCGTAACCCTAAACCTAACCCTAATCCTAACCCTAACCCCTAAACCTGACCCTAACTCTACCCTATTCCTAACCCAAACACTTACCATAACCCTTACCCTAGCCCTAACCCAAACCCTAACCCTAACCCTAACCTGAACCCTAACCCTAACCCTAACGCAAACCCTAACCCTAACCCTAACACTAACCCTAACCCAAACCCTAACCCAAACCCTAACCCTAACCCTAACCCTAACGCTAACCCTAACCCCTAACCTAAACCCTAACCTAACCCTAACCCTAACCCTAACCTGAACCCTAACCCTAACCCTAACCCTCACGCAAACCCTAACCAAACCATAACCCTAACACTAACCATAACCCCAACACTAACCCTAACCCTAACCCTAACCCTAAACCTAACACTAATCCTAACCCTAACTCCTAACCCTGACCCTAACTCTACCCTATTCCTAACCCTAACCCTTACCATAACCCTTACCCTAACCCTAACCCAAACCCTAATCCTAACCCTAACCCTAATCCTAACCCTAAACCAAACCCTAACCCTAACCCTAACCCTAACCCTAACAGTAACCCTAAACCTAAACCTAACCCTAACCCTAACCGTAACCCCTAACCCTAACCCTAACCCTAACCCTAACTCTAACCCTAACGCTAAGCCTAACCCAACCCTAACCCTAACCTGAACCCTAACCCTAACCCTAACGCAAACCCTAACCTTAACCCTAACCCTAACACTAACCCTAACACTAACCCTAACCCTAACAGTTACCCTAAACCTAAACCTAACCCTAAACCTAACCCTAACCCTAACCCTAACCCTAAACCTAACCCTAAAACCTAACCCTAACCCTAACCATAACCCTAACCCTAACACTAATCCTAACCCTAACACTAACCACTGTTCTAAATTCTAACAATACTTTGATAAATCCCAAACAACGCATCTTCTTTTCACCGAAACACATCTCTGTTTCTAACAAAAGCATTTCATGAAATTCGTACACTTTCAAAAGAACGAGACTATCTTTCAAAGTAAAGCTTCTAAGGGGAAGAGGAACAATATTCTCAATTCTGACAATACTTTGATATATCCCAAACAACGAATCTTCTTTTCACAGAAACACGTCTGTGTTTCTCACAAAAGCATTTCATGAAATTCATACACTTTCATAAGACGAGATTATCTTTCAAAGTAAAGCTTCTAAGCGGAAGAGGAACACTGTTCTCAATTCTAACAATACTGTGAAACATCCCACACAACGAATCTTCTTTTCAATCACGTCTACGTTTCTTACAAAAGCATTTCATGAAATTCATACACTTTCAGATGAATGTGAATATCTCTCAAAGTAAAGCTTCTAAACAGAAGAGGAACACTGATCTCAATTCTAACAATACTTTGATACATCCCAAACAACGAATCTTCTTTTCAAAGAAACACGTCTGTGTTTCTTACAAAAGCATTTCATGAAATTCATACACTTTCAAAAGAACGAGATTATCTTTCAAAGTAAAGTTTCTTAGGGGAAGAGTAAAACTCTTCTAAATTCTTTTTTTTTAATCCTAACCCTAACCCTAACCATAAACCCTGACCCTAACCCTAACCCTAACCGTAACTGTAAAACTAACCCTAACCCTTACCCTAACCCTAACCCAAACCCTAACGCTAACCCTAACCCTAACCATAACCCTAACCCCTAACCCTAACCCTAACCCTACCTTAACCCTAACCCTAACACTTATGCTAACCCTAACCCAAACCCTAACCCTAACCCTAAACGTAACCCAAACCCTAATCCTAACCCTAACCCTAACCCTAACCCTAACCCTAACCCTAACCCTAACTCTAACCCAAAATCTAACCCAAACCCTAACCCTAACACTAACCCTAACGCTAAGCCTAACCCTAACCCTAACCCTAACCTGAACCCTAACCCTAACCCTAACTCTAACCCAAAATCTAACCCAAACCCTAACCCTAACACTAACCCTAACGCTAAGCCTAACCCTAACCCTAACCCTAACCTGAACCCTAACCCTAACCCTAACGCAAACCCTAACCCTAACCCTAACCCTAACACTAACCCTAACACTAACCCTAACCCTAACAGTAACCCTAAACCTAAACCTAACCCTAACCCTAACCCTAACCCTAACCCTAAAACCTAACCCTAACCCTAACCCTAACCATAACCCTAACACTAATCCTAACCCTAACACTAACCACTGTTCTAAATTCTAACAATACTTTGATAAATCCCAAACAACGCATCTTCTTTTCACCGAAACACATCTCTGTTTCTAACAAAAGCATTTCATGAAATTCGTACACTTTCAAAAGAACGAGACTATCTTTCAAAGTAAAGCTTCTAAGGGGAAGAGGAACAATATTCTCAATTCTGACAATACTTTGATATATCCCAAACAACGAATCTTCTTTTCACAGAAACACGTCTGTGTTTCTCACAAAAGCATTTCATGAAATTCATACACTTTCATAAGACGAGATTATCTTTCAAAGTAAAGCTTCTAAGCGGAAGAGGAACACTGTTCTCAATTCTAACAATACTGTGAAACATCCCACACAACGAATCTTCTTTTCAATCACGTCTACGTTTCTTACAAAAGCATTTCATGAAATTCATACACTTTCAGATGAATGTGAATATCTCTCAAAGTAAAGCTTCTAAACAGAAGAGGAACACTGATCTCAATTCTAACAATACTTTGATACATCCCAAACAACGAATCTTCTTTTCAAAGAAACACGTCTGTGTTTCTTACAAAAGCATTTCATGAAATTCATACACTTTCAAAAGAACGAGATTATCTTTCAAAGTAAAGTTTCTTAGGGGAAGAGTAAAACTCTTCTAAATTCTTTTTTTTTAATCCTAACCCTAACCCTAACCATAAACCCTGACCCTAACCCTAACCCTAACCGTAACTGTAAAACTAACCCTAACCCTTACCCTAACCCTAACCCAAACCCTAACGCTAACCCTAACCCTAACCATAACCCTAACCCCTAACCCTAACCCTAACCCTACCTTAACCCTAACCCTAACACTTATGCTAACCCTAACCCAAACCCTAACCCTAAACGTAAGCCAAAACCTAATCCTAACCCTAACCCTAACCCTAATCCTAACCCTAACCCTAACCCTAACCATAACCCTAACCCTAACCCTAACCCTAATCCTTACCCTAACCCTAACCCAAACCCTAACGCTAACCCTAACCCTAACCATAACCCTAACCCCTAACCCTAACCCTAACCCTACCTTAACCCTAACCCTAACACTTATGCTAACCCTAACCCAAACCCTAACCCTAACCCTAAACGTAACCCAAACCCTAATCCTAACCCTAACCCTAACCCTAATCCTAACCCTAACCCTAACCCTAACCATAACCCTAACCCTAACCCTAAACCCTAACCCTAACCCTAACCGTACCCGAAACCCTAACCCTAACCCTAACCATAACCATAACCCTTACCCTAACTCTAACCCAAACACTAACCGTAACCCTAACCCTAACCCAAACCCTAAACTTAACCCTAACCCTAACCCTAACCCTAACCCCTAACCCTACCCCTAACCCAACCCTAACCGTAACCCCAACCTTAAGCATTACCCTAACCCTAACCCTAACCCTAACCCTAACCCTAACCCTAACCCTAACCCAAACCCTAACCCTAACCCTAACCCTAACCCTAACAGTAACCCTAAACCTAAACCTAACCCTAACCCTAACCGTAACCCCTAACCCTAACCCTAACCCTAACCCTACCCTAACCATAACCCTAACCCTAACCCTAACCCTAACCCTAACCTGAACCCTAACCCTAACCCTAACGCAAACCCTAACCCTAACACTAACCTTAACCCTAACCCTAACAGTAACCCTAAACCTAAACCTAACCCTAACCCTAACCCTAATCCCTAACCTTAACCCTAACCCAAACCCTTACCCTAACCATAACCCTAACCCTAACCCTTACCATAACCATAACCCTAACCCTAACCCTAACGCAAACCCTAACCCTAACCGTAACCCTAACCCTAACCCTAACTCTAACCCTAACGCTAAGCCTAACCCAACCCTAACCCTAACCTGAACCCTAACCCTAACCCTAACGCAAACCCTAACCCTAACCCTAACCCTAACACTAACCCTAACACTAACCCTAACCCTAACAGTAACCCTAAACCTAAACCTAACCCTAAACCTAACCCTAACCCTAACCCTAACCCTAAACCTAACCCTAAAACCTAACCCTAACCCTAACCATAACCCTAACCCTAACACTAATCCTAACCCTAACACTAACCACTGTTCTAAATTCTAACAATACTTTGATAAATCCCAAACAACGCATCTTCTTTTCACCGAAACACATCTCTGTTTCTAACAAAAGCATTTCATGAAATTCGTACACTTTCAAAAGAACGAGACTATCTTTCAAAGTAAAGCTTCTAAGGGGAAGAGGAACAATATTCTCAATTCTGACAATACTTTGATATATCCCAAACAACGAATCTTCTTTTCACAGAAACACGTCTGTGTTTCTCACAAAAGCATTTCATGAAATTCATACACTTTCATAAGACGAGATTATCTTTCAAAGTAAAGCTTCTAAGCGGAAGAGGAACACTGTTCTCAATTCTAACAATACTGTGAAACATCCCACACAACGAATCTTCTTTTCAATCACGTCTACGTTTCTTACAAAAGCATTTCATGAAATTCATACACTTTCAGATGAATGTGAATATCTCTCAAAGTAAAGCTTCTAAACAGAAGAGGAACACTGATCTCAATTCTAACAATACTTTGATACATCCCAAACAACGAATCTTCTTTTCAAAGAAACACGTCTGTGTTTCTTACAAAAGCATTTCATGAAATTCATACACTTTCAAAAGAACGAGATTATCTTTCAAAGTAAAGTTTCTTAGGGGAAGAGTAAAACTCTTCTAAATTCTTTTTTTTTAATCCTAACCCTAACCCTAACCATAAACCCTGACCCTAACCCTAACCCTAACCGTAACTGTAAAACTAACCCTAACCCTTACCCTAACCCTAACCCAAACCCTAACGCTAACCCTAACCCTAACCATAACCCTAACCCCTAACCCTAACCCTAACCCTACCTTAACCCTAACCCTAACACTTATGCTAACCCTAACCCAAACCCTAACCCTAACCCTAAACGTAACCCAAACCCTAATCCTAACCCTAACCCTAACCCTAACCCTAACCCTAACCCTAACCCTAACTCTAACCCAAAATCTAACCCAAACCCTAACCCTAACACTAACCCTAACGCTAAGCCTAACCCTAACCCTAACCCTAACCTGAACCCTAACCCTAACCCTAACTCTAACCCAAAATCTAACCCAAACCCTAACCCTAACACTAACCCTAACGCTAAGCCTAACCCTAACCCTAACCCTAACCTGAACCCTAACCCTAACCCTAACGCAAACCCTAACCCTAACCCTAACCCTAACACTAACCCTAACACTAACCCTAACCCTAACAGTAACCCTAAACCTAAACCTAACCCTAACCCTAACCCTAACCCTAACCCTAAAACCTAACCCTAACCCTAACCCTAACCATAACCCTAACACTAATCCTAACCCTAACACTAACCACTGTTCTAAATTCTAACAATACTTTGATAAATCCCAAACAACGCATCTTCTTTTCACCGAAACACATCTCTGTTTCTAACAAAAGCATTTCATGAAATTCGTACACTTTCAAAAGAACGAGACTATCTTTCAAAGTAAAGCTTCTAAGGGGAAGAGGAACAATATTCTCAATTCTGACAATACTTTGATATATCCCAAACAACGAATCTTCTTTTCACAGAAACACGTCTGTGTTTCTCACAAAAGCATTTCATGAAATTCATACACTTTCATAAGACGAGATTATCTTTCAAAGTAAAGCTTCTAAGCGGAAGAGGAACACTGTTCTCAATTCTAACAATACTGTGAAACATCCCACACAACGAATCTTCTTTTCAATCACGTCTACGTTTCTTACAAAAGCATTTCATGAAATTCATACACTTTCAGATGAATGTGAATATCTCTCAAAGTAAAGCTTCTAAACAGAAGAGGAACACTGATCTCAATTCTAACAATACTTTGATACATCCCAAACAACGAATCTTCTTTTCAAAGAAACACGTCTGTGTTTCTTACAAAAGCATTTCATGAAATTCATACACTTTCAAAAGAACGAGATTATCTTTCAAAGTAAAGTTTCTTAGGGGAAGAGTAAAACTCTTCTAAATTCTTTTTTTTTAATCCTAACCCTAACCCTAACCATAAACCCTGACCCTAACCCTAACCCTAACCGTAACTGTAAAACTAACCCTAACCCTTACCCTAACCCTAACCCAAACCCTAACGCTAACCCTAACCCTAACCATAACCCTAACCCCTAACCCTAACCCTAACCCTACCTTAACCCTAACCCTAACACTTATGCTAACCCTAACCCAAACCCTAACCCTAATCGTAAGCCAAAACCTAATCCTAACCCTAACCCTAACCCTAATCCTAACCCTAACCCTAACCCTAACCATAACCCTAACCCTAACCCTAACCCTAATCCTTACCCTAACCCTAACCCAAACCCTAACGCTAACCCTAACCCTAACCATAACCCTAACCCCTAACCCTAACCCTAACCCTACCTTAACCCTAACCCTAACACTTATGCTAACCCTAACCCAAACCCTAACCCTAACCCTAAACGTAACCCAAACCCTAATCCTAACCCTAACCCTAACCCTAATCCTAACCCTAACCCTAACCCTAACCATAACCCTAACCCTAACCCTAAACCCTAACCCTAACCCTAACCGTACCCGAAACCCTAACCCTAACCCTAACCATAACCATAACCCTTACCCTAACTCTAACCCAAACACTAACCGTAACCCTAACCCTAACCCAAACCCTAAACTTAACCCTAACCCTAACCCTAACCCTAACCCCTAACCCTACCCCTAACCCAACCCTAACCGTAACCCCAACCTTAAGCATTACCCTAACCCTAACCCTAACCCTAACCCTAACCCTAACCCTAACCCTAACCCAAACCCTAACCCTAACCCTAACCCTAACCCTAACAGTAACCCTAAACCTAAACCTAACCCTAACCCTAACCGTAACCCCTAACCCTAACCCTAACCCTAACCCTACCCTAACCATAACCCTAACCCTAACCCTAACCCTAACCCTAACCTGAACCCTAACCCTAACCCTAACGCAAACCCTAACCCTAACACTAACCTTAACCCTAACCCTAACAGTAACCCTAAACCTAAACCTAACCCTAACCCTAACCCTAATCCCTAACCTTAACCCTAACCCAAACCCTTACCCTAACCATAACCCTAACCCTAACCCTTACCATAACCATAACCCTAACCCTAACCCTAACGCAAACCCTAACCCTAACCGTAACCCTAACCCTAACCCTAACTCTAACCCTAACGCTAAGCCTAACCCAACCCTAACCCTAACCTGAACCCTAACCCTAACCCTAACGCAAACCCTAACCCTAACCCTAACCCTAACACTAACCCTAACACTAACCCTAACCCTAACAGTAACCCTAAACCTAAACCTAACCCTAAACCTAACCCTAACCCTAACCCTAACCCTAAACCTAACCCTAAAACCTAACCCTAACCCTAACCATAACCCTAACCCTAACACTAATCCTAACCCTAACACTAACCACTGTTCTAAATTCTAACAATACTTTGATAAATCCCAAACAACGCATCTTCTTTTCACCGAAACACATCTCTGTTTCTAACAAAAGCATTTCATGAAATTCGTACACTTTCAAAAGAACGAGACTATCTTTCAAAGTAAAGCTTCTAAGGGGAAGAGGAACAATATTCTCAATTCTGACAATACTTTGATATATCCCAAACAACGAATCTTCTTTTCACAGAAACACGTCTGTGTTTCTCACAAAAGCATTTCATGAAATTCATACACTTTCATAAGACGAGATTATCTTTCAAAGTAAAGCTTCTAAGCGGAAGAGGAACACTGTTCTCAATTCTAACAATACTGTGAAACATCCCACACAACGAATCTTCTTTTCAATCACGTCTACGTTTCTTACAAAAGCATTTCATGAAATTCATAAACTTTCAAAAGATCGAGATTATCTTTCAAAGTAAAGTTTCTTAGGGGAAGAGTAAAACTCTTCTAAATTCTTTTTTTTTAATCTTAACCCTAACCCTAACCATAAACCCTGACACTAACCCTAACCCTAACCGTAACTGTAAAACTAACCCTAACCCTTACCCTAACCCTAACCCAAACCCTAACGCTAACCCTAACCCTAACCCTAACCCTAACCCTAACCCTAACCATAAACCCTGACCCTAACCCTAACCCTAACCGTAACTGTAAAACTAACCCTAACCCTTACCCTAACCCTAACCCAAACCCTAACGCTAACCCTAACCCTAACCCTAACCGTAACCCTAACCCTAACCCTAACTCTAACCCAAAATCTAACCCAAAACCTAACCCTAACACTAACCCTAACGCTAAGCCTAACCCAACCCTAACCCTAACCTGAACCCTAACCCTAACCCTAACGCAAACCCTAACCCTAACCCTAACACTAACCCTAACCCAAACCCTAACCCTTACCCTAACCCTAACCCAAACCCTAACGCTAACCCTAACCCTAACCCTAACCGTAACCCTAACCCTAACACTAACTCTAACCCAAAATCTAACCCAAAACCTAACCCTAACACTAACCCTAACGCTAAGCCTAACCCTAACCCTAACCCTAACCTGAACCCTAACCCTAACCCTAACGCAAACCCTAACCCTAACCCTAACACTAACCCTAACCCAAACCCTAACCCAAACCCTAACCCTAACCCTAACCCTAACGCTAACCCTAACCCCTAACGCTAACCCTAACCTAAAACCTAACCTAACCCTAACCCTAACCCTAAACTGAACCCTAACCCTAACACTAACCCTCACGCAAACCCTAACCAAACCCTAACCCTAACACTAACCATAACCCCAACACTAACCCTAACCCTAAACCTAACACTAATCCTAACCCTAACTCCTAACCCTGACCCTAACTCTACCCTATTCCTAACCTTAACCCTTACCATAACCCTTACCCTAACCCTAACCCAAACCCTAACCCTAACCCTAACCCTAATCCTAACCCTAAATTAAACCCTAACCCTAACCCTAACCCTAACAGTAACCCTAAACCTAAACCTAACCCTAACCCTAACCGTAACCCCTAACCCTAACCCTAACCCTAACCCTACCCTAACCATAACCCTAACCCTAACCCTAACCTGAACCCTAACCCTAACCCTAACGCAAACCCTAACCCTAACACTAACCCTAACCCTAACCCTAACAGTAACCCTAAACCTAAACCTAACCCTAACCCTAACCCTAATCCCTAACCTTAACCATAACCCAAACCCTTACCCTAACCATAACCCTAACCCTTACCCTAACCATAACCCTAACCCTAACCCTAACGCAAACCCTAACCCTAACCGTAACCCTAACCCTAACCCTAACAGTAACCCTAAACCTAACCCTAACGCTAAGCCTAACCCTAACCCTAACCATAACCTGAACCCTAACCCTAACCCTAACCTTAACCCTCACGCAAACCCTAACCAAACCCTAACCCTAACACTAACACTAACCCTAACCCTAACCCTAACAGTAACCCTAAACCTAAACCTAACCCTAACCCTAACCCTAACCCTAACCTGAACCCTAACCCTAACGCAAACCCTAACCCTAACCCTAACACTAACCCTAACACTAACCCTAACCCTAACCCTAACCTTAACCCTCACGCAAACCCTAACCAAACCCTAACCCTAACACTAACACTAACCCTAACCCTAACCCTAACCCTAACAGTAACCCTAAACCTAAACCTAACCCTAACCCTAACCCTAACCCTAAAACCTAACCCTAACCCTAACCATAACCCTAACCCTAACACTAATCCTAACCCTAACACTAACCACTGTTCTAAATTCTAACAATACTTTGATAAATCCCAAACAACGCATCTTCTTTTCACCGAAACACATCTCTGTTTCTAACAAAAGCATTTCATGAAATTCGTACACTTTCAAAAGAACGAGACTATCTTTCAAAGTAAAGCTTCTAAGGGGAAGAGGAACAATATTCTCAATTCTAACAATACTTTGATATATCCCAAACAACGAATCTTCTTTTCACAGAAACACGTCTGTGTTTCTCACAAAAGCATTTCATGAAATTCATACACTTTCATAAGACGAGATTATCTTTCAAAGTAAAGCTTCTAAGCGGAAGAGGAACACTGTTCTCAATTCTAACAATACTGTGAAACATCCCACACAACGAATCTTCTTTTCAATCACGTCTACGTTTCTTACAAAAGCATTTCATGAAATTCATACACTTTCAGATGAATGTGAATATCTCTCAAAGTAAAGCTTCTAAACAGAAGAGGAACACTGATCTCAATTCTAACAATACTTTGATACATCCCAAACAACGAATCTTCTTTTCAAAGAAACACGTCTGTGTTTCTTACAAAAGCATTTCATGAAATTCATACACTTTCAAAAGAACGAGATTATCTTTCAAAGTAAAGTTTCTTAGGGGAAGAGTAAAACTCTTCTAAATTCTTTTTTTTTAATCCTAACCCTAACCCTAACCATAAACCCTGACCCTAACCCTAACCCTAACCGTAACTGTAAAACTAACCCTAACCCTTACCCTAACCCTAACCCAAACCCTAACGCTAACCCTAACCCTAACCATAACCCTAACCCCTAACCCTAACCCTAACCCTACCTTAACCCTAACCCTAACACTTATGCTAACCCTAACCCAAACCCTAACCCTAAACGTAAGCCAAAACCTAATCCTAACCCTAACCCTAACCCTAATCCTAACCCTAACCCTAACCCTAACCATAACCCTAACCCTAACCCTAACCCTAATCCTTACCCTAACCCTAACCCAAACCCTAACGCTAACCCTAACCCTAACCATAACCCTAACCCCTAACCCTAACCCTAACCCTACCTTAACCCTAACCCTAACACTTATGCTAACCCTAACCCAAACCCTAACCCTAACCCTAAACGTAACCCAAACCCTAATCCTAACCCTAACCCTAACCCTAATCCTAACCCTAACCCTAACCCTAACCATAACCCTAACCCTAACCCTAAACCCTAACCCTAACCCTAACCGTACCCGAAACCCTAACCCTAACCCTAACCATAACCATAACCCTTACCCTAACTCTAACCCAAACACTAACCGTAACCCTAACCCTAACCCAAACCCTAAACTTAACCCTAACCCTAACCCTAACCCTAACCCCTAACCCTACCCCTAACCCAACCCTAACCGTAACCCCAACCTTAAGCATTACCCTAACCCTAACCCTAACCCTAACCCTAACCCTAACCCTAACCCTAACCCAAACCCTAACCCTAACCCTAACCCTAACCCTAACAGTAACCCTAAACCTAAACCTAACCCTAACCCTAACCGTAACCCCTAACCCTAACCCTAACCCTAACCCTACCCTAACCATAACCCTAACCCTAACCCTAACCCTAACCCTAACCTGAACCCTAACCCTAACCCTAACGCAAACCCTAACCCTAACACTAACCTTAACCCTAACCCTAACAGTAACCCTAAACCTAAACCTAACCCTAACCCTAACCCTAATCCCTAACCTTAACCCTAACCCAAACCCTTACCCTAACCATAACCCTAACCCTAACCCTTACCATAACCATAACCCTAACCCTAACCCTAACGCAAACCCTAACCCTAACCGTAACCCTAACCCTAACCCTAACTCTAACCCTAACGCTAAGCCTAACCCAACCCTAACCCTAACCTGAACCCTAACCCTAACCCTAACGCAAACCCTAACCCTAACCCTAACCCTAACACTAACCCTAACACTAACCCTAACCCTAACAGTAACCCTAAACCTAAACCTAACCCTAAACCTAACCCTAACCCTAACCCTAACCCTAAACCTAACCCTAAAACCTAACCCTAACCCTAACCATAACCCTAACCCTAACACTAATCCTAACCCTAACACTAACCACTGTTCTAAATTCTAACAATACTTTGATAAATCCCAAACAACGCATCTTCTTTTCACCGAAACACATCTCTGTTTCTAACAAAAGCATTTCATGAAATTCGTACACTTTCAAAAGAACGAGACTATCTTTCAAAGTAAAGCTTCTAAGGGGAAGAGGAACAATATTCTCAATTCTGACAATACTTTGATATATCCCAAACAACGAATCTTCTTTTCACAGAAACACGTCTGTGTTTCTCACAAAAGCATTTCATGAAATTCATACACTTTCATAAGACGAGATTATCTTTCAAAGTAAAGCTTCTAAGCGGAAGAGGAACACTGTTCTCAATTCTAACAATACTGTGAAACATCCCACACAACGAATCTTCTTTTCAATCACGTCTACGTTTCTTACAAAAGCATTTCATGAAATTCATACACTTTCAAAAGATCGAGATTATCTTTCAAAGTAAAGTTTCTTAGGGGAAGAGTAAAACTCTTCTAAATTCTTTTTTTTTAATCTTAACCCTAACCCTAACCATAAACCCTGACACTAACCCTAACCCTAACCGTAACTGTAAAACTAACCCTAACCCTTACCCTAACCCTAACCCAAACCCTAACGCTAACCCTAACCCTAACCCTAACCCTAACCCTAACCCTAACCATAAACCCTGACCCTAACCCTAACCCTAACCGTAACTGTAAAACTAACCCTAACCCTTACCCTAACCCTAACCCAAACCCTAACGCTAACCCTAACCCTAACCCTAACCGTAACCCTAACCCTAACCCTAACTCTAACCCAAAATCTAACCCAAAACCTAACCCTAACACTAACCCTAACGCTAAGCCTAACCCAACCCTAACCCTAACCTGAACCCTAACCCTAACCCTAACGCAAACCCTAACCCTAACCCTAACACTAACCCTAACCCAAACCCTAACCCTTACCCTAACCCTAACCCAAACCCTAACGCTAACCCTAACCCTAACCCTAACCGTAACCCTAACCCTAACCCTAACTCTAACCCAAAATCTAACCCAAAACCTAACCCTAACACTAACCCTAACGCTAAGCCTAACCCTAACCCTAACCCTAACCTGAACCCTAACCCTAACCCTAACGCAAACCCTAACCCTAACCCTAACACTAACCCTAACCCAAACCCTAACCCAAACCCTAACCCTAACCCTAACCCTAACGCTAACCCTAACCCCTAACGCTAACCCTAACCTAAAACCTAACCTAACCCTAACCCTAACCCTAAACTGAACCCTAACCCTAACACTAACCCTCACGCAAACCCTAACCAAACCCTAACCCTAACACTAACCATAACCCCAACACTAACCCTAACCCTAAACCTAACACTAATCCTAACCCTAACTCCTAACCCTGACCCTAACTCTACCCTATTCCTAACCTTAACCCTTACCATAACCCTTACCCTAACCCTAACCCAAACCCTAACCCTAACCCTAACCCTAATCCTAACCCTAAATTAAACCCTAACCCTAACCCTAACCCTAACAGTAACCCTAAACCTAAACCTAACCCTAACCCTAACCGTAACCCCTAACCCTAACCCTAACCCTAACCCTACCCTAACCATAACCCTAACCCTAACCCTAACCTGAACCCTAACCCTAACCCTAACGCAAACCCTAACCCTAACACTAACCCTAACCCTAACCCTAACAGTAACCCTAAACCTAAACCTAACCCTAACCCTAACCCTAATCCCTAACCTTAACCATAACCCAAACCCTTACCCTAACCATAACCCTAACCCTTACCCTAACCATAACCCTAACCCTAACCCTAACGCAAACCCTAACCCTAACCGTAACCCTAACCCTAACCCTAACAGTAACCCTAAACCTAACCCTAACGCTAAGCCTAACCCTAACCCTAACCATAACCTGAACCCTAACCCTAACCCTAACCTTAACCCTCACGCAAACCCTAACCAAACCCTAACCCTAACACTAACACTAACCCTAACCCTAACCCTAACAGTAACCCTAAACCTAAACCTAACCCTAACCCTAACCCTAACCCTAACCTGAACCCTAACCCTAACGCAAACCCTAACCCTAACCCTAACACTAACCCTAACACTAACCCTAACCCTAACCCTAACCTTAACCCTCACGCAAACCCTAACCAAACCCTAACCCTAACACTAACACTAACCCTAACCCTAACCCTAACCCTAACAGTAACCCTAAACCTAAACCTAACCCTAACCCTAACCCTAACCCTAAAACCTAACCCTAACCCTAACCATAACCCTAACCCTAACACTAATCCTAACCCTAACACTAACCACTGTTCTAAATTCTAACAATACTTTGATAAATCCCAAACAACGCATCTTCTTTTCACCGAAACACATCTCTGTTTCTAACAAAAGCATTTCATGAAATTCGTACACTTTCAAAAGAACGAGACTATCTTTCAAAGTAAAGCTTCTAAGGGGAAGAGGAACAATATTCTCAATTCTAACAATACTTTGATATATCCCAAACAACGAATCTTCTTTTCACAGAAACACGTCTGTGTTTCTCACAAAAGCATTTCATGAAATTCATACACTTTCATAAGACGAGATTATCTTTCAAAGTAAAGCTTCTAAGCGGAAGAGGAACACTGTTCTCAATTCTAACAATACTGTGAAACATCCCACACAACGAATCTTCTTTTCAATCACGTCTACGTTTCTTACAAAAGCATTTCATGAAATTCATACACTTTCAGATGAATGTGAATATCTCTCAAAGTAAAGCTTCTAAACAGAAGAGGAACACTGATCTCAATTCTAACAATACTTTGATACATCCCAAACAACGAATCTTCTTTTCAAAGAAACACGTCTGTGTTTCTTACAAAAGCATTTCATGAAATTCATACACTTTCAAAAGAACGAGATTATCTTTCAAAGTAAAGTTTCTTAGGGGAAGAGTAAAACTCTTCTAAATTCTTTTTTTTTAATCCTAACCCTAACCCTAACCATAAACCCTGACCCTAACCCTAACCCTAACCGTAACTGTAAAACTAACCCTAACCCTTACCCTAACCCTAACCCAAACCCTAACGCTAACCCTAACCCTAACCATAACCCTAACCCCTAACCCTAACCCTAACCCTACCTTAACCCTAACCCTAACACTTATGCTAACCCTAACCCAAACCCTAACCCTAACCCTAAACGTAACCCAAACCCTAATCCTAACCCTAACCCTAACCCTAATCCTAACCCTAACCCTAACCCTAACCATAACCCTAACCCTAACCCTAACCCTAATCCTTACCCTAACCCTAACCCAAACCCTAACGCTAACCCTAACCCTAACCATAACCCTAACCCCCTAACCCTAACCCTAACCCTACCTTAACCCTAACCCTAACACTTATGCTAACCCTAACCCAAACCCTAACCCTAACCCTAAACGTAACCCAAACCCTAATCCTAACCCTAACCCTAACCCTAATCCTAACCCTAACCCTAACCCTAACCATAACCCTAACCCTAACCCGAAACCCTAACCCTAACCCTAACCCTAACCGTACCCGTAACCCTAACCCTAACCCTAACCATAACCATAACCCTTACCCTAACTCTAACCCAAACACTAACCGTAACCCTAACCCTAACCCAAACCCTAAACTTAACCCTAACCCTAACCCTAACCCTAACCCCTAACCCTACCCCTAACCCAACCCTAACCGTAACCCCAACCTTAACCATTACCCTAACCCTAACCCAAACCCTAACCCTAACACTAACCCTAACCCAAACCCTAACCCAAACCCTAACCCTAACCCTAACCCTAACCCTAACCCTAACCGTAACCCTAACCCTAACCCTAACTCTAACCCAAAATCTAACCCAAACCCTAACCATAACACTTACCCTAACGCTAAGCCTAATCCTAACCCTAACCCTAACCCTAACCCTAACGCAAACCCTAACCCTAACCCTAACACTAACCCGAACCCAAACCCTAACCCTGACCCTAACTCTACCCTTTTCCTAACCTAACCCTAACCCTAATCCTAATCCCTAACCCTAACACAAACCCTAACCCAAACCCTTACCCTAACCATAACCCTAACCCTAACCCTTACCCTAACCCAAACCCTAACCCTAACCCTAACCCTAACTATAACCCAAACCCTAACCCTAACCGTAACCCTAACCTTAACCCTAACTCTAACCCAAAATCTAACCCAAACCCTAACCCTAACACTAACCCTAACGCTAAGCCTAACCCTAACCCTAACCCTAACCTGAACCCTAACCCTAACCCTAACCTTAACCCTCACGCAAACCCTAAACAAACCCTAACCCTAACACTAACACTAACCCTAACCCTAACACTAACAGTAACCCTAAACCTAAACCTAACCCTAACCCTAACCCTAACCCTAACCTGAACCCTAACCCTAACCCTAACGCAAACCCTAACCCTAACCCTAACCCTAACCCTAACCGTACCCGTAACCCTAAACCTAACCCTAACACTAACCCTAAACCTAACCGTAACCCTAAACCTAACCCTAATCCTAACCCTAACCCCTAAACCTGACCCTAACTCTACCCTATTCCTAACCCAAACACTTACCATAACCCTTACCCTAGCCCTAACCCAAACCCTAACCCTAACCCTAACCTGAACCCTAACCCTAACCCTAACGCAAACCCTAACCCTAACCCTAACACTAACCCTAACCCAAACCCTAACCCAAACCCTAACCCTAACCCTAACCCTAACGCTAACCCTAACCCCTAACCTAAACCCTAACCTAACCCTAACCCTAACCCTAACCTGAACCCTAACCCTAACCCTAACCCTAACACTTATGCTAACCCTAACCCAAACCCTAACCCTAACCCTAAACGTAACCCAAACCCTAATCCTAACCCTAACCCTAACCCTAATCCTAACCCTAACCCTAACCCTAACCATAACCCTAACCCTAACCCTAACCCTAATCCTTACCCTAACCCTAACCCAAACCCTAACGCTAACCCTAACCCTAACCATAACCCTAACCCCCTAACCCTAACCCTAACCCTACCTTAACCCTAACCCTAACACTTATGCTAACCCTAACCCAAACCCTAACCCTAACCCTAAACGTAACCCAAACCCTAATCCTAACCCTAACCCTAACCATAATCCTAACCCTAACCCTAACCCTAACCATAACCCTAACCCTAACCCTAAACCCTAACCCTAACCCTAACCCTAACCGTACCCGTAACCCTAACCCTAACCCTAACCATAACCATAACCCTTACCCTAACTCTAACCCAAACACTAACCGTAACCCTAACCCTAACCCAAACCCTAAACTTAACCCTAACCCTAACCCTAACCCTAACCCCTAACCCTACCCCTAACCCAACCCTAACCGTAACCCCAACCTTAACCATTACCCTAACCCTAACCCAAACCCTAACCCTAACACTAACCCTAACCCAAACCCTAACCCAAACCCTAACCCTAACCCTAACCCTAACCCTAACCGTAACCCTAACCCTAACCCTAACTCTAACCCAAAATCTAACCCAAACCCTAACCATAACACTTACCCTAACGCTAAGCCTAACCCTAACCCTAACCCTAACCCTAACCCTAACGCAAACCCTAACACTAACCCGAACCCAAACCCTAACCCTGACCCTAACTCTACCCTTTTCCTAACCTAACCCTAACCCTAATCCTAATCCCTAACCCTAACACAAACCCTAACCCAAACCCTTACCCTAACCATAACCCTAACCCTAACCCTTACCCTAACCCAAACCCTAACCCTAACCCTAACCCTAACTATAACCCTAACCCTAACCCTAACGCAAACCCTAACCCTAACCCTAACCGTAACCCTAACCCTAACCCTAACTCTAACCCAAAATCTAACCCAAACCCTAACCCTAACACTAACCCTAAGGCTAAGCCTAACCCTAACCCTAACCCTAACCTGAACCCTAACCCTAACCCTAACCTTAACCCTCACGCAAACCCTAAACAAACCCTAACCCTAACACTAACACTAACCCTAACCCTAACACTAACAGTAACCCTAAACCTAAACCTAACCCTAACCCTAACCCTAACCCTAACCTGAACCCTAACCCTAACCCTAACGCAAACCCTAACCCTAACCCTAACCCTAACCCTAACCGTACCCGTAACCCTAAACCTAACCCTAACACTAACCCTAAACCTAACCGTAACCCTAAACCTAACCCTAATCCTAACCCTAACCCCTAAACCTGACCCTAACTCTACCCTATTCCTAACCCAAACACTTACCATAACCCTTACCCTAGCCCTAACCCAAACCCTAACCCTAACCCTAACCTGAACCCTAACCCTAACCCTAACGCAAACCCTAACCCTAACCCTAACACTAACCCTAACCCAAACCCTAACCCAAACCCTAACCCTAACCCTAACCCTAACGCTAACCCTAACCCCTAACCTAAACCCTAACCTAACCCTAACCCTAACCCTAACCTGAACCCTAACCCTAACCCTCACGCAAACCCTAACCAAACCATAACCCTAACACTAACCATAACCCCAACACTAACCCTAACCCTAACCCTAACCCTAAACCTAACACTAATCCTAACCCTAACTCCTAACCCTGACCCTAACTCTACCCTATTCCTAACCCTAACCCTTACCATAACCCTTACCCTAACCCTAACCCAAACCCTAATCCTAACCCTAACCCTAATCCTAACCCTAAACCAAACCCTAACCCTAACCCTAACCCTAACCCTAACAGTAACCCTAAACCTAAACCTAACCCTAACCCTAACCGTAACCCCTAACCCTAACCCTAACCCTAACCCTAACTCTAACCCTAACGCTAAGCCTAACCCAACCCTAACCCTAACCTGAACCCTAACCCTAACCCTAACGCAAACCCTAACCTTAACCCTAACCCTAACACTAACCCTAACACTAACCCTAACCCTAACAGTTACCCTAAACCTAAACCTAACCCTAAACCTAACCCTAACCCTAACCCTAACCCTAAACCTAACCCTAAAACCTAACCCTAACCCTAACCATAACCCTAACCCTAACACTAATCCTAACCCTAACACTAACCACTGTTCTAAATTCTAACAATACTTTGATAAATCCCAAACAACGCATCTTCTTTTCACCGAAACACATCTCTGTTTCTAACAAAAGCATTTCATGAAATTCGTACACTTTCAAAAGAACGAGACTATCTTTCAAAGTAAAGCTTCTAAGGGGAAGAGGAACAATATTCTCAATTCTGACAATACTTTGATATATCCCAAACAACGAATCTTCTTTTCACAGAAACACGTCTGTGTTTCTCACAAAAGCATTTCATGAAATTCATACACTTTCATAAGACGAGATTATCTTTCAAAGTAAAGCTTCTAAGCGGAAGAGGAACACTGTTCTCAATTCTAACAATACTGTGAAACATCCCACACAACGAATCTTCTTTTCAATCACGTCTACGTTTCTTACAAAAGCATTTCATGAAATTCATACACTTTCAGATGAATGTGAATATCTCTCAAAGTAAAGCTTCTAAACAGAAGAGGAACACTGATCTCAATTCTAACAATACTTTGATACATCCCAAACAACGAATCTTCTTTTCAAAGAAACACGTCTGTGTTTCTTACAAAAGCATTTCATGAAATTCATACACTTTCAAAAGAAGGAGATTATCTTTCAAAGTAAAGTTTCTTAGGGGAAGAGTAAAACTCTTCTAAATTCTTTTTTTTTAATCCTAACCCTAACCCTAACCATAAACCCTGACCCTAACCCTAACCCTAACCGTAACTGTAAAACTAACCCTAACCCTTACCCTAACCCTAACCCAAACCCTAACGCTAACCCTAACCCTAACCCTAACCCTAACCCTAACCCTAACCCCTAACCCTAACCCTAACCCTACCCTAACCCTAACCCTAACACTTATGCTAACCCTAACCCAAACCCTAACCCTAACCCTAAACGTAACCCAAACCCTAATCCTAACCCTAACCCTAACCCTAATCCTAACCCTAACCCTAACCTTAACCATAACCCTAACCCTAACCCTAAACCCTAACCCTAACCCTAACCCTAACCGTACCCGTAACCCTAAACCTAACCCTAACCATAACCATAACCCTTACCCTAACTCTAACCCAAACACTAACCGTAACCATAACCCTAACCCAAACCCTAAACCTAACCCTAACACTAACCCTAACCCTAACCCTAACCCCTAACCCTACCCCTAACCCAACCCTAACCGTAACCCCAACCTTAACCATTACCCTAACCCTAACCCAAACCCTAACCCTAACACTAACCCTAACCCAAACCCTAACCCAAACCCTAACCCTAACCCTAACCCTAACCATAACCCTAACCCTAACCCTAACGCAAATCCAAACCCTAACCCTAACCGTAACCCTAACCCTAACCCTAACTCTAACCCAAAATCTAACCCAAACCCTAACCCTAACACTAACCCTAACGCTAAGCCTAACCCTAACCCTAACCCTAACCTGAACCCTAACCCTAACCCTAACTCTAACCCAAAATATAACCCAAACCCTAACCCTAACACTAACCCTAACGCTAAGCCTAACCCTAACCCTAACCCTAACCTGAACCCTAACCCTAACCCTAACGCAAACCCTAACCCTAACCCTAACACTAACCCTAACACTAACCCTAACCCTAACAGTAACCCTAAACCTAAACCTAACCCTAACCCTAACCCTAACCCTAACCCTAACCCTAACCCTAAAACCTAACCCTAACCCTAACCCTAACCATAACCCTAACCCTAACACTAATCCTAACCCTAACACTAACCACTGTTCTAAATTCTAACAATACTTTGATAAATCCCAAACAACGCATCTTCTTTTCACCGAAACACATCTCTGTTTCTAACAAAAGCATTTCATGAAATTCGTACACTTTCAAAAGAACGAGACTATCTTTCAAAGTAAAGCTTCTAAGGGGAAGAGGAACAATATTCTCAATTCTGACAATACTTTGATATATCCCAAACAACGAATCTTCTTTTCACAGAAACACGTCTGTGTTTCTCACAAAAGCATTTCATGAAATTCATACACTTTCAAAAGAACGAGATTATCTTTCAAAGTAAAGTTTCTTAGGGGAAGAGTAAAACTCTTCTAAATTCTTTTTTTTTAATCCTAACCCTAACCCTAACCATAAACCCTGACCCTAACCCTAACCCTAACCGTAACTGTAAAACTAACCCTAACCCTTACCCTAACCCTAACCCAAACCCTAACGCTAACCCTAACCCTAACCCTAACCGTAACCCTAACCCTAACCCTAACTCTAACCCAAAATCTAACCCAAACCCTAACCCTAACACTAACCCTAACGCTAAGCCTAACCCAACCCTAACCCTAACCTGAACCCTAACCCTAACCCTAACCTTAACCCTCACGCAAACCCTAAACAAACCCTAACCCTAACACTAACACTAACCCTAACCCTAACCCTAACAGTAACCCTAACCCTAAACCCTAACCCTAACCCTAACCTGAACCCTAACCCTAACCCTAACGCAAACCCTAACCCTAACCCTAACACTAACCCTAACCCAAACCCTAACCCAAACCCTAACCCTAACCCTAACCCTAACGCTAACCCTAACCCCTAACGCTAACCCTAACCTAAAACCTATCCTAACCCTAACCCTAACCCTAAACTGAACCCTAACCCTAACACTAACCCTCACGCAAACCCTAACCAAACCCTAACCCTAACACTAACCATAACCCCAACACTAACCCTAACCCTAAACCTAACACTAATCCTAATCCTAACTCCTAACCCTGACCCTAACTCTACCCTATTCCTAACCTTAACCCTTACCATAACCCTTACCCTAACCCTAACCCAAACCCTAACCCTAACCCTAACCCTAATCCTAACCCTAAATTAAACCCTAACCCTAACCCTAACCCTAACAGTAACCCTAAACCTAAACCTAACCCTAACCCTAACCGTAACCCCTAACCCTAACCCTAACCCTAACCCTACCCTAACCATAACCCTAACCCTAACCCTAACCCTAACCTGAACCCTAACCCTAACCCTAACGCAAACCCTAACCCTAACACTAACCCTAACCCTAACCCTAACAGTAACCCAAAACCTAAACCTAACCCTAACCCTAACCCTAATCCCTAACCTTAACCATAACCCAAACCCTTACCCTAACCATAACCCTAACCCTTACCCTAACCATAACCCTAACCCTAACCCTAACGCAAACCCTAACCCTAACCGTAACCCTAACCCTAACCCTAACAGTAACCCTAAACCTAACCCTAACGCTAAGACTAACCCTAACCATAACCATAACCTGAACCCTAACCCTAACCCTAACCTTAACCCTCACGCAAACCCTAACCAAATCCTAACCCTAACACTAACACTAACCCTAACCCTAAGCCTAACAGTAACCCTAAACCTAAACCTAACCCTAACCCTAACCCTAACCCTAACGCAAACCCTAACCCTAACCCTAACACTAACCCTAACACTAACCCTAACCCTAACCTGAACCCTAACCCTAACCCTAACCTTAACCCTCACGCAAACCCTAACCAAACCCTAACCCTAACACTAACACTAACCCTAACCCTAACCCTAACCCTAACAGTAACCCTAAACCTAAACCTAACCCTAACCCTAACCCTAACCCTAAAACCTAACCCTAACCCTAACCATAACCCTAACCCTAACACTAATCCTAACCCTAACACTAACCACTGTTCTAAATTCTAACAATACTTTGATAAATCCCAAACAACGCATCTTCTTTTCACCGAAACACATCTCTGTTTCTAACAAAAGCATTTCATGAAATTCGTACACTTTCAAAAGAACGAGACTATCTTTCAAAGTAAAGCTTCTAAGGGGAAGAGGAACAATATTCTCAATTCTAACAATACTTTGATATATCCCAAACAACGAATCTTCTTTTCACAGAAACACGTCTGTGTTTCTCACAAAAGCATTTCATGAAATTCATACACTTTCATAAGACGAGATTATCTTTCAAAGTAAAGCTTCTAAGCGGAAGAGGAACACTGTTCTCAATTCTAACAATACTGTGAAACATCCCACACAACGAATCTTCTTTTCAATCACGTCTACGTTTCTTACAAAAGCATTTCATGAAATTCATACACTTTCAGATGAATGTGAATATCTCTCAAAGTAAAGCTTCTAAACAGAAGAGGAACACTGATCTCAATTCTAACAATACTTTGATACATCCCAAACAACGAATCTTCTTTTCAAAGAAACACGTCTGTGTTTCTTACAAAAGCATTTCATGAAATTCATACACTTTCAAAAGAACGAGATTATCTTTCAAAGTAAAGTTTCTTAGGGGAAGAGTAAAACTCTTCTAAATTCTTTTTTTTTAATCCTAACCCTAACCCTAACCATAAACCCTGACCCTAACCCTAACCCTAACCGTAACTGTAAAACTAACCCTAACCCTTACCCTAACCCTAACCCAAACCCTAACGCTAACCCTAACCCTAACCATAACCCTAACCCCTAACCCTAACCCTAACCCTACCTTAACCCTAACCCTAACACTTATGCTAACCCTAACCCAAACCCTAACCCTAACCCTAAACGTAACCCAAACCCTAATCCTAACCCTAACCCTAACCCTAATCCTAACCCTAACCCTAACCCTAACCATAACCCTAACCCTAACCCTAACCCTAATCCTTACCCTAACCCTAACCCAAACCCTAACGCTAACCCTAACCCTAACCATAACCCTAACACCTAACCCTAACCCTAACCCTACCTTAACCCTAACCCTAACACTTATGCTAACCCTAACCCAAACCCTAACCCTAACCCTAAACGTAACCCAAACCCTAATCCTAACCCTAACCCTAACCCTAACCATAACCCTAACCCTAACCCTAACCATAACCCTAACCCTAACCCTAAACCCTAACCCTAACCCTAACCCTAACCGTACCCGTAACCCTAACCCTAACCCTAACCATAACCATAACCCTTACCCTAACTCTAACCCAAACACTAACCGTAACCCTAACCCTAACCCAAACCCTAAACTTAACCCTAACCCTAACCCTAACCCTAACACCTAACCCTACCCCTAACCCAACCCTAACCGTAACCCCAACCTTAACCATTACCCTAACCCTAACCCAAACCCTAACCCTAACACTAACCCTAACCCAAACCCTAACCCAAACCCTAACCCTAACCCTAACCCTAACCCTAACCGTAAACCTAACCCTAACCCTAACTCTAACCCAAAATCTAACCCAAACCCTAACCATAACACTTACCCTAACGCTAAGCCTAACCCTAACCCTAACCCTAACCTGAACCCTAACCCTAACCCTAACCTTAACCCTCACGCAAACCCTAAACAAATCCTAACCCTAACACTAACACTAACACTAACCCTAACCCTAACAGTAACCCTAAACCTAAACCTAACCCTAAGCCTAACCCTAACCCTAACCTGAACCCTAACCCTAACCCTAACGCAAACCCTAACCCTAACCCTAACCCTAACCCTAACCCTAACCGTACCCGTAACCCTAAACCTAACCCTAACACTAACCCTAAACCTAACCCTAACCCTAAACCTAAACCTAATCCTTACCCTAACCCCTAACCCTGACCCTAACTCTACTCTATTCCTAACCCAAACCCTTACCATAACCCTTACCCTAACCCTAACCCAAACCCTAACCAAACCCTAACCCTAACACTAACCATAACCCCAACACTAACCCTACCCCTAAACCTAACCCTAAACCTAACACTAATCCTAACCCTAACTCCTAACCCTGACCCTAACTCTACCCTATTCCTAACCTTAACCCTTACCATAACCCTTACCCTAATCCTAACCCAAACCCTAACCCTAACCCTAACCCTAATCCTAACCCTAATCCAAACCCTAACCCTAACCCTAACCCTAACCATAACAGTAACCCTAAACCTAAACCTAACCCTAACCCTAACCGTAACCCCTAACCCTAACCCTAACCCTAACCCTACCCTAACCATAACCCTAACCCTAACCCTAACCCTAACCTGAACCCTAACCCTAACCCTAACGCAAACCCTAACCCTAACACTAACCCTAACCCTTACCCTAACAGTAACCCTAAACCTAAACCTAACCCTAACCCTAACCCTAATCCCTAACCTTAACCATAACCCAAACCCTTACCCTAACCATAACCCTAACCCTTACCATAAACATAACCCTAACCCTAACCCTAACGCAAACCCTAACCCTAACCGTAACCCTAACCCTAACCCTAACAGTAACCATAAACCTAACCCTAACGCTAACCCTAACCCTAACCCTAACCCTAACCCTAACCCCTAACCCTAACCCTAACCCTACCCTAACCCTAACCCTAACACTTATGCTAACCCTAACCCAAACCCTAACCCTAACCCTAAACGTAACCCAAACCCTAATCCTAACCCTAACCCTAACCCTAATCCTAACCCTAACCCTAACCTTAACCCTAACCCTAACCCTAACCCTAAACCCTAACCCTAACCCTAACCCTAACCGTACCCGTAACCCTAAACCTAACCCTAACCATAACCATAACCCTTACCCTAACTCTAACCCAAACACTAACCGTAACCATAACCCTAACCCAAACCCTAAACCTAACCCTAACACTAACCCTAACCCTAACCCTAACCCTAACCCCTAACCCTACCCCTAACCCAACCCTAACCGTAACCCCAACCTTAACCATTACCCTAACCCTAACCCAAACCCTAACCCTAACACTAACCCTAACCCAAACCCTAACCCAAACCCTAACCCTAACCCTAACCCTAACCATAACCCTAACCCTAACCCTAACGCAAACCCTAACCCTAACCCTAACCGTAACCCTAACCCTAACCCTAACTCTAACCCAAAATCTAACCCAAACCCTAACCCTAACACTAACCCTAACGCTAAGCCTAACCCTAACCCTAACCCTAACCTGAACCCTAACCCTAACCCTAACTCTAACCCAAAATATAACCCAAACCCTAACCCTAACACTAACCCTAACGCTAAGCCTAACCCTAACCCTAACCCTAACCTGAACCCTAACCCTAACCCTAACGCAAACCCTAACCCTAACCCTAACCCTAACACTAACCCTAACACTAACCCTAACCCTAACAGTAACCCTAAACCTAAACCTAACCCTAACCCTAACCCTAACCCTAACCCTAACCCTAAAACCTAACCCTAACCCTAACCCTAACCATAACCCTAACCCTAACCCTAATCCTAACCCTAACACTAACCACTGTTCTAAATTCTAACAATACTTTGATAAATCCCAAACAACGCATCTTCTTTTCACCGAAACACATCTCTGTTTCTAACAAAAGCATTTCATGAAATTCGTACACTTTCAAAAGAACGAGACTATCTTTCAAAGTAAAGCTTCTAAGGGGAAGAGGAACAATATTCTCAATTCTGACAATACTTTGATATATCCCAAACAACGAATCTTCTTTTCACAGAAACACGTCTGTGTTTCTCACAAAAGCATTTCATGAAATTCATACACTTTCAAAAGAACGAGATTATCTTTCAAAGTAAAGTTTCTTAGGGGAAGAGTAAAACTCTTCTAAATTCTTTTTTTTTAATCCTAACCCTAACCATAAACCCTGACCCTAACCCTAACCCTAACCGTAACTGTAAAACTAACCCTAACCCTTACCCTAACCCTAACCCAAACCCTAACGCAAACCCTAACCCTAACCCTAACCGTAACCCTAACCCTAACCCTAACTCTAACCCAAAATCTAACCCAAACCCTAACCCTAACACTAACCCTAACGCTAAGCCTAACCCAACCCTAACCCTAACCTGAACCCTAACCCTAACCCTAACCTTAACCCTCACGCAAACCCTAAACAAACCCTAACCCTATCACTAACACTAACCCTAACCCTAACCCTAACAGTAACCCTAACCCTAAACCCTAACCCTAACCCTAACCTGAACCCTAACCCTAACCCTAACGCAAACCCTAACCCTAACCCTAACACTAACCCTAACCCAAACCCTAACCCAAACCCTAACCCTAACCCTAACCCTAACGCTAACCCTAACCCCTAACGCTAACCCTAACCTAAAACCAATCCTAACCCTAACCCTAACCCTAAACTGAACCCTAACCCTAACACTAACCCTCACGCAAACCCTAACCAAACCCTAACCCTAACACTAACCATAAACCCAACACTAACCCTAACCCTAAACCTAACACTAATCCTAATCCTAACTCCTAACCCTGACCCTAACTCTACCCTATTCCTAACCTTAACCCTTACCATAACCCTTACCCTAACCCTAACCCAAACCCTAACCCTAACCCTAACCCTAATCCTAACCCTAAATTAAACCCTAACCCTAACCCTAACCCTAACCCTAACAGTAACCCTAAACCTAAACCTAACCCTAACCCTAACCGTAACCCCTAACCCTAACCCTAACCCTAACCCTACCCTAACCATAACCCTAACCCTAACCCTAACCCTAAACTGAACCCTAACCCTAACCCTAACGCAAACCCTAACCCTAACACTAACCCTAACCCTAACCCTAACAGTAACCCTAAACCTAAACCTAACCCTAACCCTAACCCTAATCCCTAACCTTAACCATAACCCAAACCCTTACCCTAACTATAACCCTAACCCTTACCCTAACCATAACCCTAACCCTAACGCAAACCCTAACCCTAACCGTAACCCTAACCCTAACCCTAACGCAAACCCTAACCCTAACCCTACCCTAACCATAACCCTAACCCTAACCCTAACCCTAACCTGAACCCTAACCCTAACCCTAACGCAAACCCTAACCCTAACACTAACCCTAACCCTAACCCTAACAGTAACCCTAAACCTAAACCTAACCCTAACCCTAATCCTAATCCCTAACCTTAACCATAACCCAAACCCTTACCCTAACCATAACCCTAACCCTTACCCTAACCATAACCCTAACCCTAACCCTAACGCAAACCCTAACCCTAACCGTAACCCTAACCCTAACCCTAACAGTAACCCTAAACCTAACCCTAACGCTAAGACTAACCCTAACCCTAACCATAACCTGAACCCTAACCCTAACCCTAACCTTAACCCTCACGCAAACCCTAACCAAACCCTAACCCTAACACTAACACTAACCCTAACCCTAAGCCTAACAGTAACCCTAAACCTAAACCTAACCCTAACCCTAACCCTAACCCTAACGCAAACCCTAACCCTAACCCTAACACTAACCCTAACACTAACCCTAACCCTAACCTGAACCCTAACCCTAACCCTAACCTTAACCCTCACGCAAACCCTAACCAAACCCTAACCCTAACACTAACACTAACCCTAACCCTAACCCTAACCCTAACAGTAACCCTAAACCTAAACCTAACCCTAACCCTAAACCTAACCCTAAAACCTAACCCTAACCCTAACCATAACCCTAACCCTAACACTAATCCTAACCCTAACACTAACCACTGTTCTAAATTCTAACAATACTTTGATAAATCCCAAACAACGCATCTTCTTTTCACCGAAACACATCTCTGTTTCTAACAAAAGCATTTCATGAAATTCGTACACTTTCAAAAGAACGAGACTATCTTTCAAAGTAAAGCTTCTAAGGGGAAGAGGAACAATATTCTCAATTCTAACAATACTTTGATATATCCCAAACAACGAATCTTCTTTTCACAGAAACACGTCTGTGTTTCTCACAAAAGCATTTCATGAAATTCATACACTTTCATAAGACGAGATTATCTTTCAAAGTAAAGCTTCTAAGCGGAAGAGGAACACTGTTCTCAATTCTAACAATACTGTGAAACATCCCACACAACGAATCTTCTTTTCAATCACGTCTACGTTTCTTACAAAAGCATTTCATGAAATTCATACACTTTCAGATGAATGTGAATATCTCTCAAAGTAAAGCTTCTAAACAGAAGAGGAACACTGATCTCAATTCTAACAATACTTTGATACATCCCAAACAACGAATCTTCTTTTCAAAGAAACACGTCTGTGTTTCTTACAAAAGCATTTCATGAAATTCATACACTTTCAAAAGAACGAGATTATCTTTCAAAGTAAAGTTTCTTAGGGGAAGAGTAAAACTCTTCTAAATTCTTTTTTTTTAATCCTAACCCTAACCCTAACCATAAACCCTGACCCTAACCCTAACCCTAACCGTAACTGTAAAACTAACCCTAACCCTTACCCTAACCCTAACCCAAACCCTAACGCTAACCCTAACCCTAACCATAACCCTAACCCCTAACCCTAACCCTAACCCTACCTTAACCCTAACCCTAACACTTATGCTAACCCTAACCCAAACCCTAACCCTAACCCTAAACGTAACCCAAACCCTAATCCTAACCCTAACCCTAACCCTAATCCTAACCCTAACCCTAACCCTAACCATAACCCTAACCCTAACCCTAACCCTAATCCTTACCCTAACCCTAACCCAAACCCTAACGCTAACCCTAACCCTAACCATAACCCTAACACCTAACCCTAACCCTAACCCTACCTTAACCCTAACCCTAAAACTTATGCTAACCCTAACCCAAACCCTAACCCTAACCCTAAACGTAACCCAAACCCTAATCCTAACCCTAACCCTAACCCTAACCCTAACCCTAACCATAACCCTAACCCTAACCCTAAACCCTAACCCTAACCCTAACCCTAACCGTACCCGTAACCCTAACCCTAACCCTAACCATAACCATAACCCTTACCCTAACTCTAACCCAAACACTAACCGTAACCCTAACCCTAACCCAAACCCTAAACTTAACCCTAACCCTAACCCTATCCCTAACCCCTAACCCTACCCCTAACCCAACCCTAACCGTAACCCCAACCTTAACCATTACCCTAACCCTAACCCAAACCCTAACCCTAACACTAACCCTAACCCAAACCCTAACCCAAACCCTAACCCTAACCCTAACCCTAACCCTAACCGTAAACCTAACCCTAACCCTAACTCTAACCCAAAATCTAACCCAAACCCTAACCATAACACTTACCCTAACGCTAAGCCTAACCCTAACCCTAACCCTAACCTGAACCCTAACCCTAACCCTAACGCAAACCCTAACCCTAACCCTAACCCTAACCCTAACCGTACCCGTAACCCTAAACCTAACCCTAACACTAACCCTAAACCTAACCCTAACCCTAAACCTAACCCTAATCCTAACCCTAACCCCTAACCCTGACCCTAACTCTACCCTATTCCTAACCCAAACCCTTACCATAACCCTTACCCTAACCCTAACCCAAACCCTAACCAAACCCTAACCCTAACACTAACCATAACCCCAACACTAACCCTAACCCTAAACCTAACCCTAAACCTAACACTAATCCTAACCCTAACTCCTAACCCTGACCCTAACTCTACCCTATTCCTAACCTTAACCCTTACCATAACCCTTACCCTAATCCTAACCCAAACCCTAACCCTAACCCTAACCCTAATCCTAACCCTAATCCAAACCCTAACCCTAACCCTAACCCGAACCCTAACCATAACAGTAACCCTAAACCTAAACCTAACCCTAACCCTAACCGTAACCCCTAACCCTAACCCTA
>JAQJZF010000050.1:117500-147500 GCA_028537955.1 Microtus californicus
ACTAACCGTAACCATAACCCTAACCCAAACCCTAAACCTAACCCTAACACTAACCCTAACCCTAACCCTAACCCTAACCCTAACCCCTAACCCTACCCCTAACCCAACCCTAACCGTAACCCCAACCTTAACCATTACCCTAACCCTAACCCAAACCCTAACCCTAAAACTAACCCTAACCCAAACCCTAACCCAAACCCTAACCCTAACCCTAACCCTAACCATAACCCTAACCCTAACCCTAACGCAAACCCTAACCCTAACCCTAACCGTAACCCTAACCCTAACCCTAACTCTAACCCAAAATCTAACCCAAACCCTAACCCTAACACTAACCCTAACGCTAAGCCTAACCCTAACCCTAACCCTAACCTGAACCCTAACCCTAACCCTAACTCTAACCCAAAATATAACCCAAACCCTAACCCTAACACTAACCCTAACGCTAAGCCTAACCCTAACCCTAACCCTAACCTGAACCCTAACCCTAACCCTAACGCAAACCCTAACCCTAACCCTAACCCTAACACTAACCCTAACACTAACCCTAACCCTAACAGTAACCCTAAACCTAAACCTAACCCTAACCCTAACCCTAACCCTAACCCTAAAACCTAACCCTAACCCTAACCATAACCCTAACCCTAACACTAATCCTAACCCTAACACTAACCACTGTTCTAAATTCTAACAATACTTTGATAAATCCCAAACAACGCATCTTCTTTTCACCGAAACACATCTCTGTTTCTAACAAAAGCATTTCATGAAATTCGTACACTTTCAAAAGAACGAGACTATCTTTCAAAGTAAAGCTTCTAAGGGGAAGAGGAACAATATTCTCAATTCTGACAATACTTTGATATATCCCAAACAACGAATCTTCTTTTCACAGAAACACGTCTGTGTTTCTCACAAAAGCATTTCATGAAATTCATACACTTTCAAAAGAACGAGATTATCTTTCAAAGTAAAGTTTCTTAGGGGAAGAGTAAAACTCTTCTAAATTCTTTTTTTTTAATCCTAACCCTAACCCTAACCATAAACCCTGACCCTAACCCTAACCGTAACTGTAAAACTAACCCTAACCCTTACCCTAACCCTAACCCAAACCCTAACGCTAACCCTAACCCTAACCCTAACCGTAACCCTAACCCTAACCCTAACTCTAACCCAAAATCTAACCCAAACCCTAACCCTAACACTAACCCTAACGCTAAGCCTAACCCAACCCTAACCCTAACCTGAACCCTAACCCTAACCCTAACCTTAACCCTCACGCAAACCCTAAACAAACCCTAACCCTAACACTAACACTAACCCTAACCCTAACCGTAACCCTAACCCTAACCCTAACTCTAACCCAAAATCTAACCCAAACCCTAACCCTAACACTAACCCTAACGCTAAGCCTAACCCAACCCTAACCCTAACCTGAACCCTAACCCTAACCCTAACCTTAACCCTCACGCAAACCCTAAACAAACCCTAACCCTAACACTAACACTAACCCTAACCCTAACCCTAACAGTAACCCTAACCCTAAACCCTAACCCTAACCCTAACCTGAACCCTAACCCTAACCCTAACGCAAACCCTAACCCTAACCCTAACACTAACCCTAACCCAAACCCTAACCCAAACCCTAACCCTAACCCTAACCCTAACGCTAACCCTAACCCCTAACGCTAACCCTAACCTAAAACCTATCCTAACCCTAACCCTAACCCTAAACTGAACCCTAACCCTAACACTAACCCTCACGCAAACCCTAACCAAACCCTAACCCTAACACTAACCATAACCCCAACACTAACCCTAACCCTAAACCTAACACTAATCCTAATCCTAACTCCTAACCCTGACCCTAACTCTACCCTATTCCTAACCTTAACCCTTACCATAACCCTTACCCTAACCCTAACCCAAACCCTAACCCTAACCCTAACCCTAATCCTAACCCTAAATTAAACCCTAACCCTAACCCTAACCCTATCCCTAACAGTAACCCTAAACCTAAACCTAACCCTAACCCTAACCGTAACCCCTAACCCTAACCCTAACCCTAACCCTACCCTAACCATAACCCTAACCCTAACCCTAACCCTAACCTGAACCCTAACCCTAACCCTAACGCAAACCCTAACCCTAACACTAACCCTAACCCTAACCCTAACAGTAACCCTAAACCTAAACCTAACCCTAACCCTAACCCTAATCCCTAACCTTAACCATAACCCAAACCCTTACCCTAACCATAACCCTACCCCTTACCCTAACCATAACCCTAACCCTAACGCAAACCCTAACCCTAACCGTAACCCTAACCCTAACCCTAACAGTAACCCTAAACCTAACCCTAACGCTAAGACTAACCCTAACCCTAACCATAACCTGAACCCTAACCCTAACCCTAACCTTAACCCTCACGCAAACCCTAACCAAACCCTAACCCTAACACTAACACTAACCCTAACCCTAAGCCTAACAGTAACCCTAAACCTAAACCTAACCCTAACCCTAACCCTAACCCTAACGCAAACCCTAACCCTAACCCTAACACTAACCCTAACACTAACCCTAACCCTAACCTGAACCCTAACCCTAACCCTAACCTTAACTCTCACGCAAACCCTAACCAAACCCTAACCCTAACACTAACACTAACCCTAACCCTAACCCTAACCCTAACAGTAACCCTAAACCTAAACCTAACCCTAACCCTAACCCTAACCCTAAAACCTAACCCTAACCCTAACCATAACCCTAACCCTAACACTAATCCTAACCCTAACACTAACCACTGTTCTAAATTCTAACAATACTTTGATAAATCCCAAACAACGCATCTTCTTTTCACCGAAACACATCTCTGTTTCTAACAAAAGCATTTCATGAAATTCGTACACTTTCAAAAGAACGAGACTATCTTTCAAAGTAAAGCTTCTAAGGGGAAGAGGAACAATATTCTCAATTCTAACAATACTTTGATATATCCCAAACAACGAATCTTCTTTTCACAGAAACACGTCTGTGTTTCTCACAAAAGCATTTCATGAAATTCATACACTTTCATAAGACGAGATTATCTTTCAAAGTAAAGCTTCTAAGCGGAAGAGGAACACTGTTCTCAATTCTAACAATACTGTGAAACATCCCACACAACGAATCTTCTTTTCAATCACGTCTACGTTTCTTACAAAAGCATTTCATGAAATTCATACACTTTCAGATGAATGTGAATATCTCTCAAAGTAAAGCTTCTAAACAGAAGAGGAACACTGATCTCAATTCTAACAATACTTTGATACATCCCAAACAACGAATCTTCTTTTCAAAGAAACACGTCTGTGTTTCTTACAAAAGCATTTCATGAAATTCATACACTTTCAAAAGAACGAGATTATCTTTCAAAGTAAAGTTTCTTAGGGGAAGAGTAAAACTCTTCTAAATTCTTTTTTTTTAATCCTAACCCTAACCCTAACCATAAACCCTGACCCTAACCCTAACCCTAACCGTAACTGTAAAACTAACCCTAACCCTTACCCTAACCCTAACCCAAACCCTAACGCTAACCCTAACCCTAACCATAACCCTAACCCCTAACCCTAACCCTAACCCTACCTTAAACCTAACCCTAACACTTATGCTAACCCTAACCCAAACCCTAACCCTAACCCTAAACGTAACCCAAACCCTAATCCTAACCCTAACCCTAACCCTAATCCTAACCCTAACCCTAACCCTAACCATAACCCTAACCCTAACCCTAACCCTAATCCTTACCCTAACCCTAACCCAAACCCTAACGCTAACCCTAACCCTAACCATAACCCTAACACCTAACCCTAACCCTAACCCTACCTTAACCCTAACCCTAACACTTATGCTAACCCTAACCCAAACCCTAACCCTAACCCTAAACGTAACCCAAACCCTAATCCTAACCCTAACCCTAACCCTAATCCTAACCCTAACCCTAACCCTAACCATAACCCTAACCCTAACCCTAAACCCTAACCCTAACCCTAACCCTAACCGTACCCGTAACCCTAACCCTAACCCTAACCATAACCATAACCCTTACCCTAACTCTAACCCAAACACTAACCGTAACCCTAACCCTAACCCAAACCCTAAACTTAACCCTAACCCTAACCCTAACCCTAACCCCTAACCCTACCCCTAACCCAACCCTAACCGTAACCCCAACCTTAACCATTACCCTAACCCTAACCCAAACCCTAACCCTAACACTAACCCTAACCCAAACCCTAACCCAAACCCTAACCCTAACCCTAACCCTAACCCTAACCGTAAACCTAACCCTAACCCTAACTCTAACCCAAAATCTAACCCAAACCCTAACCATAACACTTACCCTAACGCTAAGCCTAACCCTAACCCTAACCCTAACCTGAACCCTAACCCTAACCCTAACCTTAACCCTCACGCAAACCCTAAACAAATCCTAACCCTAACACTAACACTAACACTAACCCTAACCCTAACAGTAACCCTAAACCTAAACCTAACCCTAAGCCTAACCCTAACCCTAACCTGAACCCTAACCCTAACCCTAACGCAAACCCTAACCCTAACCCTAACCCTAACCCTAACCGTACCCGTAACCCTAAACCTAACCCTAACACTAACCCTAAACCTAACCCTAACCCTAAACCTAACCCTAATCCTAACCCTAACCCCTAACCCTGACCCTAACTCTACCCTATTCCTAACCCAAACCCTTACCATAACCCTTACCCTAACCCTAACCCAAACCCTAACCAAACCCTAACCCTAACACTAACCATAACCCCAACACTAACCCTAACCCTAAACCTAACCCTAAACCTAACACTAATCCTAACCCTAACTCCTAACCCTGACCCTAACTCTACCCTATTCCTAACCTTAACCCTTACCATAACCCTTACCCTAATCCTAACCCAAACCCTAACCCTAACCCTAACCCTAATCCTAACCCTAATCCAAACCCTAACCCTAACCCTAACCCTAACCCTAACCATAACAGTAACCCTAAACCTAAACCTAACCCTAACCCTAACCGTAACCCCTAACCCTAACCCTAACCCTAACCCTACCCTAACCATAACCCTAACCCTAACCCTAACCCTAATCTGAACCCTAACCCTAACCCTAACGCAAACCCTAACCCTAACACTAACCCTAACCCTTACCCTAACAGTAACCCTAAACCTAAACCTAACCCTAACCCTAACCCTAATCCCTAACCTTAACCATAACCCAAACCCTTACCCTAACCATAACCCTAACCCTTACCCTAACCATAACCCTAACCCTAACCCTAACGCAAACCCTAACCCTAACAGTAACCCTAACCCTAACCCTAACAGTAACCATAAACCTAACCCTAACGCTAAGCCTAACCCTAACCCTAACCATAACCTGAACCCTAACCCTAACCCTAACCTTAACCCTCACGCAAACCCTAACCAAACCCTAACCCTAACACTAACACTAACACTAACCCTAACCCTAACAGTAACCCTAAACCTGAACCTAACCCTAATACTAACCCTAACCCTAACCTGAACCCTAACCCTAACGCAAACCCTAACCCTAACCCTAACCTAACCCTAACCCTAACCTGAACCCTAACCCTAACCCTAACCTTAACCCTCACGCAAACCCTAACCAAACCGTAACCCTAACACTAACACTAACCCTAACTCTAACCCTAACAGTAACCCTAAACCTAAACCTAACCCTAACCCTAACCCTAAAACCTAACCCTAACCCTAACCCTAACCATAACCCTAACCCTAACACTAATCCTAACCCTAACACTAACCACTGTTCTAAATTCTAACAATACTTTGATAAATCCCAAACAACGCATCTTCTTTTCACCGAAACACATCTCTGTTTCTAACAAAAGCATTTCATGAAATTCGTACACTTTCAAAAGAACGAGACTATCTTTCAAAGTAAAGCTTCTAAGGGGAAGAGGAACAATATTCTCAATTCTAACAATACTTTGATATATCCCAAACAACGAATCTTCTTTTCACAGAAACACGTCTGTGTTTCTCACAAAAGCATTTCATGAAATTCATACACTTTCATAAGACGAGATTATCTTTCAAAGTAAAGCTTCTAAGCGGAAGAGGAACACTGTTCTCAATTCTAACAATACTGTGAAACATCCCACACAACGAATCTTCTTTTCAATCACGTCTACGTTTCTTACAAAAGCATTTCATGAAATTCATACACTTTCAGATGAATGTGAATATCTCTCAAAGTAAAGCTTCTAAACAGAAGAGGAACACTGATCTCAATTCTAACAATACTTTGATACATCCCAAACAACGAATCTTCTTTTCAAAGAAACACGTCTGTGTTTCTTACAAAAGCATTTCATGAAATTCATACACTTTCAAAAGAAGGAGATTATCTTTCAAAGTAAAGTTTCTTAGGGGAAGAGTAAAACTCTTCTAAATTCTTTTTTTTTAATCCTAACCCTAACCCTAACCATAAACCCTGACCCTAACCCTAACCCTAACCGTAACTGTAAAACTAACCCTAACCCTAACCCAAACCCTAACGCTAACCCTAACCCTAACCCTAACCGTAAACCTAACCCTAACCCTAACTCTAACCCAAAATCTAACCCAAACCCTAACCCTAACACTAACACTAACACTAACCCTAACCCTAACAGTAACCCTAAACCTAAACCTAACCCTAAGCCTAACCCTAACCCTAACCTGAACCCTAACCCTAACCCTAAACCTAACCCTAATCCTAACCCTAACCCCTAACCCTGACCCTAACTCTACCCTATTCCTAACCCAAACCCTTACCATAACCCTTACCCTAACCCTAACCCAAACCCTAACCAAACCCTAACCCTAACACTAACCATAACCCCAACACTAACCCTAACCCTAAACCTAACCCTAAACCTAACACTAATCCTAACCCTAACTCCTAACCCTGACCCTAACTCTACCCTATTCCTAACCTTAACCCTTACCATAACCCTTACCCTAATCCTAACCCAAACCCTAACCCTAACCCTAACCCTAATCCTAACCCTAATCCAAACCCTAACCCTAACCCTAACCCTAACCCTAACCATAACAGTAACCCTAAACCTAAACCTAACCCTAACCCTAACCGTAACCCCTAACCCTAACCCTAACCCTAACCCTACCCTAACCATAACCCTAACCCTAACCCTAACCCTAATCTGAACCCTAACCCTAACCCTAACGCAAACCCTAACCCTAACACTAACCCTAACCCTTACCCTAACAGTAACCCTAAACCTAAACCTAACCCTAACCCTAACCCTAATCCCTAACCTTAACCATAACCCAAACCCTTACCCTAACCATAACCCTAACCCTTACCCTAACCATAACCCTAACCCTAACCCTAACGCAAACCCTAACCCTAACAGTAACCCTAACCCTAACCCTAACAGTAACCATAAACCTAACCCTAACGCTAAGCCTAACCCTAACCCTAACCATAACCTGAACCCTAACCCTAACCCTAACCTTAACCCTCACGCAAACCCTAACCAAACCCTAACCCTAACACTAACACTAACACTAACCCTAACCCTAACAGTAACCCTAAACCTAAACCTAACCCTAATACTAACCCTAACCCTAACCTGAACCCTAACCCTAATGCAAACCCTAACCCTAACCCTAACCTAACCCTAACCCTAACCTGAACCCTAACCCTAACCCTAACCTTAACCCTCACGCAAACCCTAACCAAACCGTAACCCTAACACTAACACTAACCCTAACTCTAACCCTAACAGTAACCCTAAACCTAAACCTAACCCTAACCCTAACCCTAAAACCTAACCCTAACCCTAACCCTAACCATAACCCTAACCCTAACACTAATCCTAACCCTAACACTAACCACTGTTCTAAATTCTAACAATACTTTGATAAATCCCAAACAACGCATCTTCTTTTCACCGAAACACATCTCTGTTTCTAACAAAAGCATTTCATGAAATTCGTACACTTTCAAAAGAACGAGACTATCTTTCAAAGTAAAGCTTCTAAGGGGAAGAGGAACAATATTCTCAATTCTAACAATACTTTGATATATCCCAAACAACGAATCTTCTTTTCACAGAAACACGTCTGTGTTTCTCACAAAAGCATTTCATGAAATTCATACACTTTCATAAGACGAGATTATCTTTCAAAGTAAAGCTTCTAAGCGGAAGAGGAACACTGTTATCAATTCTAACAATACTGTGAAACATCCCACACAACGAATCTTCTTTTCAATCACGTCTACGTTTCTTACAAAAGCATTTCATGAAATTCATACACTTTCAGATGAATGTGAATATCTCTCAAAGTAAAGCTTCTAAACAGAAGAGGAACACTGATCTCAATTCTAACAATACTTTGATACATCCCAAACAACGAATCTTCTTTTCAAAGAAACACGTCTGTGTTTCTTACAAAAGCATTTCATGAAATTCATACACTTTCAAAAGAAGGAGATTATCTTTCAAAGTAAAGTTTCTTAGGGGAAGAGTAAAACTCTTCTAAATTCTTTTTTTTTAATCCTAACCCTAACCCTAACCATAAACCCTGACCCTAACCCTAACCCTAACCGTAACTGTAAAACTAACCCTAACCCTAACCCAAACCCTAACGCTAACCCTAACCCTAACCCTAACCGTAAACCTAACCCTAACCCTAACTCTAACCCAAAATCTAACCCAAACCCTAACCCTAACACTAACACTAACACTAACCCTAACCCTAACAGTAACCCTAAACCTAAACCTAACCCTAAGCCTAACCCTAACCCTAACCTGAACCCTAACCCTAACCCTAACGCAAACCCTAACCCTAACCCTAACCCTAACCCTAACCCTAACCGTACCCGTAACCCTAAACCTAACCCTAACACTAACCCTAAACCTAACCCTAACCCTAAACCTAACCCTAATCCTAACCCTAACCCCTAACCCTGACCCTAACTCTACCCTATTCCTAACCCAAACCCTTACCATAACCCTTACCCTAACCCTAACCCAAACCCTAACCAAACCCTAACCCTAACACTAACCATAACCCCAACACTAACCCTAACCCTAAACCTAACCCTAAACCTAACACTAATCCTAACCCTAACTCCTAACCCTGACCCTAACTCTACCCTATTCCTAACCTTAACCCTTACCATAACCCTTACCCTAATCCTAACCCAAACCCTAACCCTAACCCTAACCCTAATCCTAACCCTAATCCAAACCCTAACCCTAACCCTAACCCTAACCCTAACCATAACAGTAACCCTAAACCTAAACCTAACCCTAACCCTAACCGTAACCCCTAACCCTAACCCTAACCCTAACCCTACCCTAACCATAACCCTAACCCTAACCCTAACCCTAACCTGAACCCTAACCCTAACCCTAACGCAAACCCTAACCCTAACACTAACCCTAACCCTTACCCTAACAGTAACCCTAAACCTAAACCTAACCCTAACCCTAACCCTAATCCCTAACCTTAACCATAACCCAAACCCTTACCCTAACCATAACCCTAACCCTTACCCTATCCATAACCCTAACCCTAACCCTAACGCAAACCCTAACCCTAACCGTAACCCTAACCCTAACCCTAACAGTAACCATAAACCTAACCCTAACGCTAAGCCTAACCCTAACCCTAACCATAACCTGAACCCTAACCCTAACCCTAACCTTAACCCTCACGCAAACCCTAACCAAACCCTAACCCTAACACTAACACTAACACTAACCCTAACCCTAACAGTAACCCTAAACCTAAACCTAACCCTAATACTAACCCTAACCCTAACCTGAACCCTAACCCTAACGCAAACCCTAACCCTAACCCTAACCTAACCCTAACCCTAACCTGAACCCTAACCCTAACCCTAACCTTAACCCTCACGCAAACCCTAACCAAACCGTAACCCTAACACTAACACTAACCCTAACTCTAACCCTAACAGTAACCCTAAACCTAAACCTAACCCTAACCCTAACCCTAAAACCTAACCCTAACCCTAACCCTAACCATAACCCTAACCCTAACACTAATCCTAACCCTAACACTAACCACTGTTCTAAATTCTAACAATACTTTGATAAATCCCAAACAACGCATCTTCTTTTCACCGAAACACATCTCTGTTTCTAACAAAAGCATTTCATGAAATTCGTACACTTTCAAAAGAACGAGACTATCTTTCAAAGTAAAGCTTCTAAGGGGAAGAGGAACAATATTCTCAATTCTAACAATACTTTGATATATCCCAAACAACGAATCTTCTTTTCACAGAAACACGTCTGTGTTTCTCACAAAAGCATTTCATGAAATTCATACACTTTCATAAGACGAGATTATCTTTCAAAGTAAAGCTTCTAAGCGGAAGAGGAACACTGTTCTCAATTCTAACAATACTGTGAAACATCCCACACAACGAATCTTCTTTTCAATCACGTCTACGTTTCTTACAAAAGCATTTCATGAAATTCATACACTTTCAGATGAATGTGAATATCTCTCAAAGTAAAGCTTCTAAACAGAAGAGGAACACTGATCTCAATTCTAACAATACTTTGATACATCCCAAACAACGAATCTTCTTTTCAAAGAAACACGTCTGTGTTTCTTACAAAAGCATTTAATGAAATTCATACACTTTCAAAAGAAGGAGATTATCTTTCAAAGTAAAGTTTCTTAGGGGAAGAGTAAAACTCTTCTAAATTCTTTTTTTTTAATCCTAACCCTAACCCTAACCATAAACCCTGACCCTAACCCTAACCCTAACCGTAACTGTAAAACTAACCCTAACCCTTACCCTAACCCTAACCCAAACCCTAACGCTAACCCTAACCCTAACCCTAACCCTAACCCTAACCCTAACCCTAACCCCTAACCCTAACCCTAACCCTACCCTAACCCTAACCCTAACACTTATGCTAACCCTAACCCAAACCCTAACCGTAACCCTAAACGTAACCCAAACCCTAATCCTAACCCTAACCCTAACCCTAATCCTAACCCTAACCCTAACCCTAACCCTAACCTGAACCCTAACCCTAACGCAAACCCTAACCCTAACCCTAACACTAACCCTAACACTAACCCTAACCCTAACAGTAACCCTAAACCTAAACCTAACCCTAACCCTATCCCTAACCCTAACCCTAAAACCTAACCCTAACCCTAACCCTAACCATAACCCTAACCCTTACACTAATCCTAACCCTAACACTAACCACTGTTCTAAATTCTAACAATACTTTGATAAATCCCAAACAACGCATCTTCTTTTCACCGAAACACATCTCTGTTTCTAACAAAAGCATTTCATGAAATTCGTACACTTTCAAAAGAACGAGACTATCTTTCAAAGTAAAGCTTCTAAGGGGAAGAGGAACAATATTCTCAATTCTAACAATACTTTGATATATCCCAAACAACGAATCTTCTTTTCACAGAAACACGTCTGTGTTTCTCACAAAAGCATTTCATGAAATTCATACACTTTCATAAGACGAGATTATCTTTCAAAGTAAAGCTTCTAAGCGGAAGAGGAACACTGTTCTCAATTCTAACAATACTGTGAAACATCCCACACAACGAATCTTCTTTTCAATCACGTCTACGTTTCTTACAAAAGCATTTCATGAAATTCATACACTTTCAGATGAATGTGAATATCTCTCAAAGTAAAGCTTCTAAACAGAAGAGGAACACTGATCTCAATTCTAACAATACTTTGATACATCCCAAACAACGAATCTTCTTTTCAAAGAAACACGTCTGTGTTTCTTACAAAAGCATTTCATGAAATTCATACACTTTCAAAAGAAGGAGATTATCTTTCAAAGTAAAGTTTCTTAGGGGAAGAGTAAAACTCTTCTAAATTCTTTTTTTTTAATCCTAACACTAACCCTAACCATAAACCCTGACCCTAAACCTAACCCTAACCGTAACTGCAAAACTAACCCTAACCCTTACCCTAACCCTAACCCAAACCCTAACGCTAACCCTAACCCTAACCCTAACCCTAACCCTAACCCTAACCCCTAACCCTAACCCTAACCCTACCCTAACCCTAACCCTAACACTTATGCTAACCCTAACCCAAACCCTAACCGTAACCCTAAACGTAACCCAAACCCTAATCCTAACCCTAACCCTAACCCTAATCCTAACCCTAACCCTAACCCTAACCCTAACCTGAACCCTAACCCTAACGCAAACCCTAACCCTAACCCTAACACTAACCCTAACACTAACCCTAACCCTAACAGTAACCCTAAACCTAAACCTAACCCTAACCCTATCCCTAACCCTAACCCTAAAACCTAACCCTAACCCTAACCCTAACCATAACCCTAACCCTAACACTAATCCTAACCCTAACACTAACCACTGTTCTAAATTCTAACAATACTTTGATAAATCCCAAACAACGCATCTTCTTTTCACCGAAACACATCTCTGTTTCTAACAAAAGCATTTCATGAAATTCGTACACTTTCAAAAGAACGAGACTATCTTTCAAAGTAAAGCTTCTAAGGGGAAGAGGAACAATATTCTCAATTCTAACAATACTTTGATATATCCCAAACAACGAATCTTCTTTTCACAGAAACACGTCTGTGTTTCTCACAAAAGCATTTCATGAAATTCATACACTTTCATAAGACGAGATTATCTTTCAAAGTAAAGCTTCTAAGCGGAAGAGGAACACTGTTCTCAATTCTAACAATACTGTGAAACATCCCACACAACGAATCTTCTTTTCAATCACGTCTACGTTTCTTACAAAAGCATTTCATGAAATTCATACACTTTCAGATGAATGTGAATATCTCTCAAAGTAAAGCTTCTAAACAGAAGAGGAACACTGATCTCAATTCTAACAATACTTTGATACATCCCAAACAACGAATCTTCTTTTCAAAGAAACACGTCTGTGTTTCTTACAAAAGCATTTCATGAAATTCATACACTTTCAAAAGAACGAGATTATCTTTCAAAGTAAAGTTTCTTAGGGGAAGAGTAAAACTCTTCTAAATTCTTTTTTTTTAATCCTAACCCTAACCCTAACCATAAAACCTGACCCTAACCCTAACCCTAACCCTAACCCAAACCCTAACGCTAACCCTAACCCTAACCCTAACCCTAACCCTAACCCCTAATCCTAACCCTAACCCTACCCTAATCCTAACCCTAACACTTATGCTAACCCTAACCCAAACCCTAACCCTAACCCTAAACGTAACCCAAACCCTAATCCTAACCCTAACTCTAATCCTAACCCTAACCCTAACCCTAACCATAACCCTAACCCTAACCCTAAACTCTAACCCTAACCCTAACCCTAACCGTACCCGTAACCCTAAACCTAACCCTAACCATAACCATAACCCTTACCCTAACTCTAACCCAAACCCTAACCGTAACCCTAAACCTAACCCAAACCCTAAACCTAACCCTAACACTAACCCTAACCCTAACCCCTTTCCCTAACCCTAACCCAACCCTAACCGTAACCCCAACCTTAACCATTACCCTAACCCTAACCCAAACCCTAAATCTAACCCTAAACCTAACCCCTACCCTAACCCTAACCCTACCATAACCCTAACCCTAAAACTTATGCTAACCCTAACCCAAACGCTAACCCTAACCCAAAACCTAACCCAAACCGTAACACTTATGCTAACCCTAACCCAAACCCTAACCCTAACCCTAAACGTAACCCAAACCCTAATCCTAACCCTAACCCTAACCCTAATCCTAACAATAACCCTCACCCTAACCATAACCCTAACCCTAACCCTAAACCCTAACCCTAACCCTAACCCTAACCGTACCCGTAACCCTAAACCTAACCCTAACCATAACCATAACCCTTACCCTAACTCTAACCCAAACACTAACCGTAACCCTAACCCTAACCCAAACCCTAAACCTAACCCTAACAATAACCCTAACCCTAACCCTAACCCCTAACCCTACCCCTAACCCAACACTAACCGTAACCCCAACCTTAACCATTACCCTAACCCTAACCCAAACCCTAACCCTAACACTAACCCTAACCCTAACCCAAACCCTAACCCAAACCCTAACCCTAACCCTAACCCTAACCATAACCCTAACCCTAACCCTAACGCAAACCCTAACCCTAACCCTAACCGTAACCCTAACCCTAACCCTAACTAACCCAAAATCTAACCCAAACCCTAACCCTAACACTAACCCTAACGCTAAGCCTAACCCTAACCCTAACCCTAACCTGAACCCTAACCCTAACCCTAACTCTAACCCAAAATCTAACCCAAACCCTAACCCTAACACTAACCCTAACGCTAAGCCTAACCCTAACCCTAACCCTAACCTGAACCCTAACCCTAACCCTAACGCAAACCCTAACCCTAACCCTAACCCTAACACTAACCCTAACACTAACAGTAACCCTAAACCTAAACCTAACCCTAACCCTATCCCTAACCCTAACCCTAAAACCTAACCCTAACCCTAACCCTAACCATAACCCTAACCCTTACACTAATCCTAACCCTAACACTAACCACTGTTCTAAATTCTAACAATACTTTGATAAATCCCAAACAACGCATCTTCTTTTCACCGAAACACATCTCTGTTTCTAACAAAAGCATTTCATGAAATTCGTACACTTTCAAAAGAACGAGACTATCTTTCAAAGTAAAGCTTCTAAGGGGAAGAGGAACAATATTCTCAATTCTAACAATACTTTGATATATCCCAAACAACGAATCTTCTTTTCACAGAAACACGTCTGTGTTTCTCACAAAAGCATTTCATGAAATTCATACACTTTCATAAGACGAGATTATCTTTCAAAGTAAAGCTTCTAAGCGGAAGAGGAACACTGTTCTCAATTCTAACAATACTGTGAAACATCCCACACAACGAATCTTCTTTTCAATCACGTCTACGTTTCTTACAAAAGCATTTCATGAAATTCATACACTTTCAGATGAATGTGAATATCTCTCAAAGTAAAGCTTCTAAACAGAAGAGGAACACTGATCTCAATTCTAACAATACTTTGATACATCCCAAACAACGAATCTTCTTTTCAAAGAAACACGTCTGTGTTTCTTACAAAAGCATTTCATGAAATTCATACACTTTCAAAAGAAGGAGATTATCTTTCAAAGTAAAGTTTCTTAGGGGAAGAGTAAAACTCTTCTAAATTCTTTTTTTTTAATCCTAACACTAACCCTAACCATAAACCCTGACCCTAAACCTAACCCTAACCGTAACTGCAAAACTAACCCTAACCCTTACCCTAACCCTAACCCAAACCCTAACGCTAACCCTAACCCTAACCCTAACCCTAACCCTAACCCTAACCCCTAACCCTAACCCTAACCCTACCCTAACCCTAACCCTAACACTTATGCTAACCCTAACCCAAACCCTAACCGTAACCCTAAACGTAACCCAAACCCTAATCCTAACCCTAACCCTAACCCTAATCCTAACCCTAACCCTAACCCTAACCCTAACCTGAACCCTAACCCTAACGCAAACCCTAACCCTAACCCTAACACTAACCCTAACACTAACCCTAACCCTAACAGTAACCCTAAACCTAAACCTAACCCTATCCCTAACCCTAACCCTAAAACCTAACCCTAACCCTAACCCTAACCATAACCCTAACCCTAACACTAATCCTAACCCTAACACTAACCACTGTTCTAAATTCTAACAATACTTTGATAAATCCCAAACAACGCATCTTCTTTTCACCGAAACACATCTCTGTTTCTAACAAAAGCATTTCATGAAATTCGTACACTTTCAAAAGAACGAGACTATCTTTCAAAGTAAAGCTTCTAAGGGGAAGAGGAACAATATTCTCAATTCTAACAATACTTTGATATATCCCAAACAACGAATCTTCTTTTCACAGAAACACGTCTGTGTTTCTCACAAAAGCATTTCATGAAATTCATACACTTTCATAAGACGAGATTATCTTTCAAAGTAAAGCTTCTAAGCGGAAGAGGAACACTGTTCTCAATTCTAACAATACTGTGAAACATCCCACACAACGAATCTTCTTTTCAATCACGTCTACGTTTCTTACAAAAGCATTTCATGAAATTCATACACTTTCAGATGAATGTGAATATCTCTCAAAGTAAAGCTTCTAAACAGAAGAGGAACACTGATCTCAATTCTAACAATACTTTGATACATCCCAAACAACGAATCTTCTTTTCAAAGAAACACGTCTGTGTTTCTTACAAAAGCATTTCATGAAATTCATACACTTTCAAAAGAACGAGATTATCTTTCAAAGTAAAGTTTCTTAGGGGAAGAGTAAAACTCTTCTAAATTCTTTTTTTTTAATCCTAACCCTAACCCTAACCATAAACCCTGACCCTAACCCTAACCCTAACCGTAACTGTAAAACTAACCCTAACCCTTACCCTAACCCTAACCCAAACCCTAACGCTAACCCTAACCCTAACCATAACCCTAACCCCTAACCCTAACCCTAAACCTACCTTAACCCTAACCCTAACACTTATGCTAACCCTAACCCAAACCCTAACCCTAACCCTAAACGTAACCCAAACCCTAATCCTAACCCTAACCCTAACCCTAATCCTAACCCTAACCCTAACCCTAACCATAACCCTAACCCTAACCCTAACCCTAATCCTTACCCTAACCCTAACCCAAACCCTAACGCTAACCCTAACCCTAACCATAACCCTAACCCCTAACCCTAACCCTAACCCTACCTTAACCCTAACCCTAACACTTATGCTAACCCTAACCCAAACCCTAACCCTAACCCTAAACGTAACCCAAACCCTAATCCTAACCCTAACCCTAACCCTAATCCTAACCCTAACCCTAACCCTAACCATAACCCTAACCCTAACCCTAAACCCTAACCCTAACCCTAACCCTAACCGTACCCGTAACCCTAACCCTAACCCTAACCCTAACCATAACCCTTACCCTAACTCTAACCCAAACACTAACCGTAACCCTAACCCTAACCCAAAACCTAAACTTAACCCTAACCCTAACCCTAACCCTAACCCCTAACCCTACCCCTAACCCAACCCTAACCGTAACCCCAACCTTAACCATTACCCTAACCCTAACCCAAACCCTAACCCTAACACTAACCCTAACCCAAACCCTAACCCAAACCCTAACCCTAACCCTAACCCTAATCCTAACCGTAACCCTAACCCTAACCCTAACTCTAACCCAAAATCTAACCCAAACCCTAACCATAACACTTACCCTAACGCTAAGCCTAACCCTAACCCTAACCTTAACCCTAACCCTAACGCAAACCCTAACCCTAACCCTAACACTAACCCGAACCCTAACCCTAACCCTCAGCCTAACTCTACCCTTTTCCTAACCTAACACTAACCCTAATCCTAATCCCTAACCCTAACACAAACCCTAACCCAAACCCTTACCCTAACCATAACCCTAACCCTAACCCTTACCATAACCCAAACCCTAACCCTAACCCTAACCCTAACTATAACCCTAACCCTAACCCTAACGCAAACCCTAACCCTAACCCTAACCGTAACCCTAACCCTAACCCTAACTCTAACCCAAAATCTAACCCAAACCCTAACCCTAACACTAACCCTAACGCTAATCCTAACCCTAACCCTAACCCTAACCTGAACCCTAACCCTAACCCTAACCTTAACCCTCACGCAAACCCTAAACAAACCCTAACCCTAACACTAACACTAACCCTAACCCTAACCCTAACAGTAACCCTAAACCTAAACCTAACCCTAACCCTAACCCTAACCTGAACCCTAACCCTAACCCTAACGCAAACCCTAACCCTAACCCTAACCCTAACCCTAACCGTACCCGTAACCCTAAACCTAACCCTAACACTAACCCTAAACCTAACCGTAACCCTAAACCTAACCCTAATCCTAACCCTAACCCCTAAACCTGACCCTAACTCTACCCTATTCCTAACCCAAACACTTACCATAACCCTTACCCTAACCCTAACCCAAACCCTAACCCTAACCCTAACCTGAACCCTAACCCTAACCATAACGCAAACCCTAACCCTAACCCTAACACTAACCCTAACCCAAACCCTAACCCAAACCCTAACCCTAACCCTAACCCTAACGCTAACCCTAACCCCTAACCTAAACCCTAACCTAACCCTAACCCTAACCCTAACCTGAACCCTAACCCTAACCCTAACCCTCACGCAAACCCTAACCAAACCATAACCCTAACACTAACCATAACCCCAACACTAACCCTAACCCTAACACTAACCCTAAACCTAACACTAATCCTAACCCTAACTCCTAACCCTGACCCTAACTCTACCCTATTCCTAACCCTAACCCTTACCATAACCCTTACCCTAACCCTAACCCAAACCCTAATCCTAACCCTAACCCTAATCCTAACCCTAAACCAAACCCTAACCCTAACCCTAACCCTAACCCTAACAGTAACCCTAAACCTAAACCTAACCCTAACCCTTACCGTAACCCCTAACCCTAACCCTAACCCTAACCCTACCCTAACCATAACCCTAACCCTAACCCTAAGCCTAACCCTAACCTGAACCCTAACCCTAACCCTAACGGAAACCCTAACCCTAACACTAACCCTAACACTAACCCTAACAGTAACCCTAAACCTAAACCTAACCCTAACCCTAACCCTAATCCCTAACCTTAACCCTAACCCAAACCCTTACCCTAACCATAACCCTAACCCTAACCCTAACGCAAACCCTAACCCTAACCGTAACCCTAACCCTAACCCTAACTCTAACCCCAAATCTAACCCAAACCCTAACCCTAACACTAACCCTAACGCTAAGCCTAACCCAACCCTAACCCTAACCTGAACCCTAACCCTAACCTTAACGCAAACCCTAACCCTAACCCTAACCCTAACACTAACGCTAACACTAACCCTAACCCTAACAGTAACCCTAAACCTAAACCTAACCCTAAACCTAACCCTAACCCTAACCCTAACCCTAAACCTAACCCTAAAACCTAACCCTAACCCTAACCCTAACCTGAACCCTAACCCTAACCCTAACCTTAACCCTCACGCAAACCCTAACCAAACCCTAACCCTAACACTAACACTAACCCTAACCCTAACCCTAACAGTAACCCTAAACCTAAACCTAACCCTAACCCTAACCCTAACCCTAACCCTAAAACCTAACCCTAACCCTAACCCTAACCATAACCCTAACCCTAACATTAATCCTAACCCTAACATTAACCACTGTTCTAAATTCTAACAATACTTTGATAAATCCCAAACAACGCATCTTCTTTTCACCAAAACACATCTCTGTTTCTAACAAAAGCATTTCATGAAATTCGTACACTTTCAAAGAACGAGACTATCTTTCAAAGTAAAGCTTCTAAGGGGAAGAGGAACAATATTCTCAATTCTAACAATACTTATATATATCCCAAACAACGAATCTTCTTTTCACAGAAACACGTCTGTGTTTCTCACAAAAGCATTTCATGAAATTCATACACTTTCATAAGACGAGATTATCTTTCAAAGTAAAGCTTCTAAGCGGAAGAGGAACACTGTTCTCAATTCTAACAATACTGTGAAACATCCCACACAACGAATCTTCTTTTCAATCACGTCTACGTTTCTTACAAAAGCATTTCATGAAATTCATACACTTTCAGATGAATGTGAATATCTCTCAAAGTAAAGCTTCTAAACAGAAGAGGAACACTGATCTCAATTCTAACAATACTTTGATACATCCCAAACAACGAATCTTCTTTTCAAAGAAACACGTCTGTGTTTCTTACAAAAGCATTTCATGAAATTCATACACTTTCAAAAGAAGGAGATTATCTTTCAAAGTAAAGTTTCTTAGGGGAAGAGTAAAACTCTTCTAAATTCTTTTTTTTTAATCCTAACCCTAACCCTAACCATAAACCCTGACCCTAACCCTAACCCTAACCGTAACTGTAAAACTAACCCTAACCCTTACCCTAACCCTAACCCAAACCCTAACGCTAACCCTAACCCTAACCCTAACCCTAACCCTAACCCCTAACCCTAACCCTAACCCTACCCTAACCCTAACCCTAACACTTATGCTAACCCTAACCCAAACCCTAACCCTAACCCTAAACGTAACCCAAACCCTAATCCTAACCCTAACCCTAACCCTAATCCTAACCCTAACCCTAACCTTAACCATAACCCTAACCCTAACCCTAAACCCTAACCCTAACCCTAACCCTAACCGTACCCGTAACCCTAAACCTAACCCTAACCATAACCATAACCCTTACCCTAACTCTAACCCAAACACTAACCGTAACCATAACCCTAACCCAAACCCTAAACCTAACCCTAACACTAACCCTAACCCTAACCCTAACCCTAACCCTAACCCCTAACCCTACTCCTAACCCAACCCTAACCGTAACCCCAACCTTAACCATTACCCTAACCCTAACCCAAACCCTAACCCTAACACTAACCCTAACCCAAACCCTAACCCAAACCCTAACCCTAACCCTAACCCTAACCATAACCCTAACCCTAACCCTAACGCAAACCCTAACCCTAACCCTAACCGTAACCCTAACCCTAACCCTAACTCTAACCCAAAATCTAACCCTAACCCTAACCCTAACACTAACCCTAACGCTAAGCCTAACCCTAACCCTAACCCTAACCTGAACCCTAACCCTAACCCTAACTCTAACCCAAAATCTAACCCAAACCCTAACCCTAACACTAACCCTAACGCTAAGCCTAACCCTAACCCTAACCCTAACCTGAACCCTAACCCTAACCCTAACGCAAACCCTAACCCTAACCCTAACCCTAACACTAACCCTAACACTAACCCTAACCCTAACAGTAACCCTAAACCTAAACCTAACCCTAACCCTAACCCTAACCCTAACCCTAACCCTAAAACCTAACCCTAACCCTAACCCTACCATAACCCTAACCCTAACACTAATCCTAACCCTAACACTAACCACTGTTCTAAATTCTAACAATACTTTGATAAATCCCAAACAACGCATCTTCTTTTCACCGAAACACATCTTTGTTTCTAACAAAAGCATTTCATGAAATTCGTACACTTTCAAAAGAACGAGACTATCTTTCAAAGTAAAGTTTCTAGGTGGAAGAGGAACACTGTCCTCAATTCTAACAATAATTTGATACATCCCAAACAACGAATCTTCTTTTCACAGAAACACGTCTGTGTTTCTCACAAAAGCATTTCATGAAATTCATACACTTTCAAAAGAACGAGATTATCTTTCAAAGTAAAGTTTCTTAGGGGAAGAGTAAAACTCTTCTAAATTCTTTTTTTTTAATCCTAACCCTAACCCTAACCATAAACCCTGACCCTAACCCTAACCCTAACCGTAACTGTAAAACTAACCCTAACCCTTACCCTAACCCTAACCCAAACCCTAACGCTAACCCTAACCCTAACCCTAACCGTAACCCTAACCCTAACCCTAACTCTAACCCAAAATCTAACCCAAACCCTAACCCTAACACTAACCCTAACGCTAAGCCTAACCCAACCCTAACCCTAACCTGAACCCTAACCCTAACCCTAACCTTAACCCTCACGCAAACCCTAAACAAACCCTAACCCTAACACTAACACTAACCCTAACCCTAACCCTAACAGTAACCCTAACCCTAAACCCTAACCCTAACCCTAACCTGAACACTAACCCTAACCCTAACGCAAACCCTAACCCTAACCCTAACACTAACCCTAACCCAAACCCTAACCCAAACCCTAACCCTAACCCTAACCCTAACGCTAACCCTAACCCCTAACACTAACCCTAACCCTAAACCTAACACTAATCCTAACCATAACTCCTAACCCTGACCCTAACTCTACCCTATTCCTAACCTTAACCCTTACCATAACCCTTACCGTAACCCTAACCCAAACCCTAACCCTAACCCTAACCCTAATCCTAACCCTAAATTAAACCCTAACCCTAACCCTAACCCTAACAGTAACCCTAAACCTAAACCTAACCCTAACCCTAACCGTAACCCCTAACCCTAACCCTAACCATAACCCTACCCTAACCATAACCCTAACCCTAACCCTAACCCTAACCTGAACCCTAACCCTAACCCTAACGCAAACCCTAACCCTAACACTAACCCTAACCCTAACCCTAACAGTAACCCTAAACCTAAACCTAACCCTAACCCTAACCCTAATCCCTAACCTTAACCATAACCCAAAGCCTTACCCTAACCATAACCCTAACCCTAACCCTAACGCAAACCCTAACCCTAACCGTAACCCTAACCCTAACCCTAACAGTAACCCTAAACCTAACCCTAACGCTAAGCCTAACCCTAACCCTAACCATAACCTGAACCCTAACCCTAACCCTAACCTTAACCCTCACGCAAACCCTAACCAAACCCTAACCCTAACACTAACACTAACCCTAACCCTAACCCTAACAGTAACCCTAATCCTAAACCTAACCCTAACCCTAACCCTAACCCTAACCTGAACCCTAACCCTAACGCAAACCCTAACCCTAACCCTAACACTAACCCTAACACTAACCCTAACCCTAACCTGAATCCTAACCCTAACCCTAACCTTAACCCTCACGCAAACCCTAACCAAACCCTAACCCTAACACTAACACTAACCCTAACCCTAACCCTAACCCTAACAGTAACCCTAAACCTAAACCTAACCCTAACCCTAACCCTAACCCTAAAACCTAACCCTAACCCTAACCATAACCCTAACCCTAACACTAATCCTAACCCTAACACTAACCACTGTTCTAAATTCTAACAATACTTTGATAAATCCCAAACAACGCATCTTCTTTTCACCGAAACACATCTCTGTTTCTAACAAAAGCATTTCATGAAATTCGTACACTTTCAAAAGAACGAGACTATCTTTCAAAGTAAAGCTTCTAAGGGGAAGAGGAACAATATTCTCAATTCTAACAATACTTTGATATATCCCAAACAACGAATCTTCTTTTCACAGAAACACGTCTGTGTTTCTCACAAAAGCATTTCATGAAATTCATACACTCATAAGACGAGATTATCTTTCAAAGTAAAGCTTCTAAGCGGAAGAGGAACACTGTTCTCAATTCTAACAATACTGTGAAACATCCCACACAACGAATCTTCTTTTCAATCACGTCTACGTTTCTTACAAAAGCATTTCATGAAATTCATACACTTTCAGATGAATGTGAATATCTCTCAAAGTAAAGCTTCTAAACAGAAGAGGAACACTGATCTCAATTCTAACAATACTTTGATACATCCCAAACAACGAATCTTCTTTTCAAAGAAACACGTCTGTGTTTCTTACAAAAGCATTTCATGAAATTCATACACTTTCAAAAGAACGAGATTATCTTTCAAAGTAAAGTTTCTTAGGGGAAGAGCAAAACTCTTCTAAATTCTTTTTTTTTAATCCTAACCCTAACCCTAACCATAAACCCTGACCCTAACCCTAACCCTAACCGTAACTGTAAAACTAACCCTAACCCTTACCCTAACCCTAACCCAAACCCTAACGCTAACCCTAACCCTAACCATAACCCTAACCCCTAACCCTAACCCTAACCCTACCTTAACCCTAACCCTAACACTTATGCTAACCCTAACCCAAACCCTAACCCTAACCCTAAACGTAACCCAAACCCTAATCCTAACCCTAACCCTAACCCTAATCCTAACCCTAACCCTAACCCTAACCATAACCCTAACCCTAACCCTAACCCTAATCCTTACCCTAACCCTAACCCAAACCCTAACGCTAACCCAAACCCTAACCATAACCCTAACCCCTAACCCTAACCCTACCTTAACCCTAACCCTAACACTTATGCTAACCCTAACCCAAACCCTAACCCTAACCCTAAACGTAACCCAAACCCTAATCCTAACCCTAACCCTAACCCTAATCCTAACCCTAACCCTAACCCTAACCATAACCCTAACCCTAACCCTAAACCCTAACCCTAACCCTAACCCTAACCGTACCCGTAACCCTAACCCTAACCCTAACCATAACCATAACCCTTACCCTAACTCTAACCCAAACACTAACCGTAACCCTAACCCTAACCCAAACCCTAAACTTAACCCTAACCCTAACCCTAACCCCTAACCCTACCCCTAACCCAACCCTAACCGTAACCCCAACCTTAACCATTACCCTAACCCTAACCCAAACCCTAACCCTAACACTAACCCTAACCCAAACCATAACCCAAACCCTAACCCTAACCCTAACCCTAACCCTAACCGTAACCCTAACCCTAACCCTAACTCTTACCCAAAATCTAACCCAAACCCTAACCATAACACTTACCCTAACGCTAAGCCTAACCCTAACCCTAACCCTAACCTGAACCCTATCCCTAACCCTAACCTTAACCCTCACGCAAACCCTAAACAAACCCTAACCCTAACACTAACACTAACCCTAACCTTAACAGTAACCCTCAACCTAAACCTAACCCTAAGCCTAACCCTAATCCTAACCTGAACCCTAACCCTAACCCTAACGCAAACCCTAACCCTAACCCTAACCCTAACCCTAACCCTAACCGTACCCGTAACCCTAAACCTAACCCTAACACTAACCCTAAACCTAACCCTAACCCTAAACCTAACCCTAATCCTAACCCTAACCCCTAACCCTGACCCTAACTCTACCCTATTCCTAACCAAAACCCTTACCATAACCCTTACCCTAACCCTAACCCAAACCCTAACCCAAACCCTAACCCTAACCCTAACCCTAACGCTAACCCTAACCCCTAACGCTAACCCTAACCTAAAACCTAACCTAACCCTAACCCTAACCCTAAACTGAACCCTAACCCTAACACTAACCCTCACGCAAACCCTAACCAAACCCTAACCCTAACACTAACCATAACCCCAACACTAACCCTAACCCTAAACCTAACCCTAAACCTAACACTAATCCTAACCCTAACTCCTAACCCTGACCCTAACTCTACCCTATTCCTAACCTTAACCCTTACCATAACCCTTACCCTAACCCTAACCCAAACCCTAACCCTAACCCTAACCCTAATCCTAACCCTAAACCAAACCCTAACCCTAACCCTAACCCTAACCCTAACCCTAACAGTAACCCTAAACCTAAACCTAACCCTAACCCTAACCGTAACCCCTAACCCTAACCCTAACCCTAACCCTACCCTAACCATAACCCTAACCCTAACCCTAACCCTAACCTGAACCCTAACCCTAACACTAACGCAAACCCTAACCCTAACACTAACCCTAACCCTTACCCTAACAGTAACCCTAAACCTAAACCTAACCCTAACCCTAACCCTAATCCCTAACCTTAACCATAACCCAAACCCTTACCCTAACCATAACCCTAACCCTTACCCTAACCATAACCTTAACCCTAACCCTAACGCAAACCCTAACCCTAACCGTAACCCTAACCCTAACCCTAACAGTAACCCTAAACCTAACCCTAACGCTAAGCCTAACCCTAACCCTAACCATAACCTGAACCCTAACTCTAACCCTAACCTTAACCCTCACGCAAACCCTAACCAAACCCTAACCCTAACACTAACACTAACCCTAACCCTAACCCTAACAGTAACCCTAAACCTAAACCTAACCCTAACCCTAACCCTAACCCTAACCTGAACCCTAACCCTAACGCAAACCCTAACCCTAACCCTAACCCTTACCCTAACCCTAACCCAAACCCTAACGCTAACCCTAACCCTAACCCTAACCCTAACCCTAACCCCTAAACCTAACCCTAACCCTACCCTAACCCTAACCCTAACACTTATGCTAACCCTAACCCAAACCCTAACCCTAACCCTAACCTGAACCCTAACCCTAACCCTAACCCTCACGCAAACCCTAACCAAACCATAACCCTAACACTAACCATAACCCCAACACTAACCCTAACCCTAACCCTAACCCTAACCCTAAACCTAACACTAATCCTAACACTAACTCCTAACCCTGACCCTAACTCTACCCTATTCCTAACCCTAACCCTTACCATAACCCTTACCCTAACCCTAACCCAAACCCTAACCCTAACCCTAACCCTAATCCTAACCCTAAACCAAACCCTAACCCTAACCCTAACCCTAACAGTAACCCTAAACCTAAACCTAACCCTAACCGTAACCCCTAACCCTAACCCTAACCCTAACCCTACCCTAACCATAACCCTAACCCTAACCCTAACCCTAACCTGAACCCTAACCCTAACCCTAACGCAAACCCTAACCCTAACACTAACCCTAACCCTAACCCTAACAGTAACCCTAAACCTAAACCTAACCCTAACCCTAACCCTAATCCCTAACCTTAACCCTAACCCAAACCCTTACCCTAACCATAACCCTAACCCTAACCCTTACCCTAACCATAACCCTAACCCTAACCCTTACCCTAACCCTAACCCTAACCGTAACCCTAACCCTAACCCTAACTCTAACCCAAAATCTAACCCAAACCCTAACCCTAACACTAACCCTAACGCTAAGCCTAACCCAACCCTAACCCTAACCTGAACCCTAACCCTAACCCTAACGCAAACCCTAACCCTATCCCTAACACTAACACTAACCCTAACACTAACCCTAACCCTAACAGTAACCCTAAACCTAACCCTAACCCTAACCCTAACCCTAACCCTAACCCTAACCCTAACCCTTACCCTAACCCTAACCCAAACCCTAACGCTAACCCTAACCCTAACCATAACCCTAACCCCTAAACCTAACCCTAACCCTACCTTAACCCTAACCCTAACACTTCTGCTAACCCTAACCCAAACCCTAACCCTAACCCTAAACGTAACCCAAACCCTAATCCTAACCCTAACCCTAACCCTAATCCTAACCCTAACCCTAACCATAACCCTAACCCTAACCCTAAACCCTAACCCTCACCCTAACCCTAACCGTACACGTAACCCTAACCCTAACCCTAACCATAACCATAACCCTTACCCTAACTCTAACCCAAACACTAACCGTAACCCTAACCCTAACCCAAACCCTAAACTTAACCCTAACCCTAACCCTAACCCTAACCCCTAACCCTACCCCTAACCCAAACCTAACCGTAACCCCAACCTTAACCATTACCCTAACCCTAACCCAAACCCTAACCCTAACACTAACCCTAACCCAAACCCTAACCCAAACCCTAACCCTAACCCTAACCCTAACCCTAACCGTAACCCTAACCCTAATTCTAACTCTAACCCAAAATCTAACCCAAACCCTAACCATAACACTTACCCTAACGCTAAGCCTAACCCTAACCCTAACCCTAACCTGAACCCTAACCCTAACCCTAACCTTAACCCTCACGCAAACCCTAAACAAACCCTAACCCTAACACTAACACTAACCCTAACCCTAACAGTAACCCTCAACCTAAACCTAACCCTAAGCCTAACCCTAACCCTAACCTGAACCCTAACCCTAACCCTAACGCAAACCCTAACCCTAACCCTAACCCTAACCCTAACCCTAACCCTAACCCTAACCCTAACCCTAACCCTAACCCAAACCCTAACACTAACCCTAACCCTAATCCTAACCCTAAATTAAACCCTAACCCTAACCCTAACCCTAACAGTAACCCTAAACCTAAACCTAACCCTAACCCTAACCGTAACCCCTAACCCTAACCCTAACCATAACCCTACCCTAACCATAACCCTAACCCTAACCCTAACCCTAACCTGAACCCTAACCCTAACCCTAACGCAAACCCTAACCCTAACACTAACCCTAACCCTAACCCTAACAGTAACCCTAAACCTAAACCTAACCCTAACCCTAACCCTAATCCCTAACCTTAACCATAACCCAAAGCCTTACCCTAACCATAACCCTAACCCTAACCCTAACGCAAACCCTAACCCTAACCGTAACCCTAACCCTAACCCTAACAGTAACCCTAAACCTAACCCTAACGCTAAGCCTAACCATAACCCTAACCATAACCTGAACCCTAACCCTAACCCTAACCTTAACCCTCACGCAAACCCTAACCAAACCCTAACCCTAACACTAACACTAACCCTAACCCTAACCCTAACAGTAACCCTAATCCTAAACCTAACCCTAACCCTAACCCTAACCCTAACCTGAACCCTAACCCTAACGCAAACCCTAACCCTAACCCTAACACTAACCCTAACACTAACCCTAACCCTAACCTGAACCCTAACCCTAACCCTAACCTTAACCCTCACGCAAACCCTAACCAAACCCTAACCCTAACACTAACACTAACCCTAACCCTAACCCTAACCCTAACAGTAACCCTAAACCTAAACCTAACCCTAACCCTAACCCTAACCCTAAAACCTAACCCTAACCCTAACCATAACCCTAACCCTAACACTAATCCTAACCCTAACACTAACCACTGTTCTAAATTCTAACAATACTTTGATAAATCCCAAACAACGCATCTTCTTTTCACCGAAACACATCTCTGTTTCTAACAAAAGCATTTCATGAAATTCGTACACTTTCAAAAGAACGAGACTATCTTTCAAAGTAAAGCTTCTAAGGGGAAGAGGAACAATATTCTCAATTCTAACAATACTTTGATATATCCCAAACAACGAATCTTCTTTTCACAGAAACACGTCTGTGTTTCTCACAAAAGCATTTCATGAAATTCATACACTCATAAGACGAGATTATCTTTCAAAGTAAAGCTTCTAAGCGGAAGAGGAACACTGTTCTCAATTCTAACAATACTGTGAAACATCCCACACAACGAATCTTCTTTTCAATCACGTCTACGTTTCTTACAAAAGCATTTCATGAAATTCATACACTTTCAGATGAATGTGAATATCTCTCAAAGTAAAGCTTCTAAACAGAAGAGGAACACTGATCTCAATTCTAACAATACTTTGATACATCCCAAACAACGAATCTTCTTTTCAAAGAAACACGTCTGTGTTTCTTACAAAAGCATTTCATGAAATTCATACACTTTCAAAAGAACGAGATTATCTTTCAAAGTAAAGTTTCTTAGGGGAAGAGCAAAACTCTTCTAAATTCTTTTTTTTTAATCCTAACCCTAACCCTAACCATAAACCCTGACCCTAACCCTAACCCTAACCGTAACTGTAAAACTAACCCTAACCCTTACCCTAACCCTAACCCAAACCCTAACGCTAACCCTAACCCTAACCATAACCCTAACCCCTAACCCTAACCCTAACCCTACCTTAACCCTAACCCTAACACTTATGCTAACCCTAACCCAAACCCTAACCCTAACCCTAAACGTAACCCAAACCCTAATCCTAACCCTAACCCTAACCCTAATCCTAACCCTAACCCTAACCCTAACCATAACCCTAACCCTAACCCTAACCCTAATCCTTACCCTAACCCTAACCCAAACCCTAACGCTAACCCAAACCCTAACCATAACCCTAACCCCTAACCCTAACCCTACCTTAACCCTAACCCTAACACTTATGCTAACCCTAACCCAAACCCTAACCCTAACCCTAAACGTAACCCAAACCCTAATCCTAACCCTAACCCTAACCCTAATCCTAACCCTAACCCTAACCCTAACCATAACCCTAACCCTAACCCTAAACCCTAACCCTAACCCTAACCCTAACCGTACCCGTAACCCTAACCCTAACCCTAACCATAACCATAACCCTTACCCTAACTCTAACCCAAACACTAACCGTAACCCTAACCCTAACCCAAACCCTAAACTTAACCCTAACCCTAACCCTAACCCCTAACCCTACCCCTAACCCAACCCT
>JAQJZF010000050.1:157500-160000 GCA_028537955.1 Microtus californicus
ACCCTAACACTAACCCTAAACCTAACCCTAACCCTAAACCTAACCCTAATCCTAACCCTAACCCCTAACCCTGACCCTAACTCTACCCTATTCCTAACCCAAACCCTTACCATAACCCTTACCCTAACCCTAACCCAAACCCTAACCCAAACCCTAACCCTAACCCTAACCCTAACGCTAACCCTAACCCCTAACGCTAACCCTAACCTAAAACCTAACCTAACCCTAACCCTAACCCTAAACTGAACCCTAACCCTAACACTAACCCTCACGCAAACCCTAACCAAACCCTAACCCTAACACTAACCATAACCCCAACACTAACCCTAACCCTAAACCTAACCCTAAACCTAACACTAATCCTAACCCTAACTCCTAACCCTGACCCTAACTCTACCCTATTCCTAACCTTAACCCTTACCATAACCCTTACCCTAACCCTAACCCAAACCCTAACCCTAACCCTAACACTAATCCTAACCCTAAACCAAACCCTAACCCTAACCCTAACCCTAACCCTAACAGTAACCCTAAACCTAAACCTAACCCTAACCCTAACCGTAACCCCTAACCCTAACCCTAACCCTAACCCTACCCTAACCATAACCCTAACCCTAACCCTAACCCTAACCTTAACCCTAACCCTAACACTAACGCAAACCCTAACCCTAACACTAACCCTAACCCTTACCCTAACAGTAACCCTAAACCTAAACCTAACCCTAACCCTAACCCTAATCCCTAACCTTAACCATAACCCAAACCCTTACCCTAACCATAACCCTAACCCTTAACCTAACCATAACCCTAACCCTAACCCTAACGCAAACCCTAACCCTAACCGTAACCCTAACCCTAACCCTAACAGTAACCCTAAACCTAACCCTAACGCTAAGCCTAACCCTAACCCTAACCATAACCTGAACCCTAACCCTAACCCTAACCTTAACCCTCACGCAAACCCTAACCAAACCCTAACCCTAACACTAACACTAACCCTAACCCTAACCCTAACAGTAACCCTAAACCTAAACCTAACCCTAACCCTAACCCTAACCCTAACCTGAACCCTAACCCTAACGCAAACCCTAACCCTAACCCTAACCCTTACCCTAACCCTAACCCAAACCCTAACGCTAACCCTAACCCTAACCCTAACCCTAACCCTAACCCCTAAACCTAACCCTAACCCTACCCTAACCCTAACCCTAACACTTATGCTAACCCTAACCCAAACCCTAACCCTAACCCTAACCTGAACCCTAACCCTAACCCTAACCCTCACGCAAACCCTAACCAAACCATAACCCTAACACTAACCATAACCCCAACACTAACCCTAACCCTAACCCTAACCCTAAACCTAACACTAATCCTAACCCTAACTCCTAACCCTGACCCTAACTCTACCCTATTCCTAACCCTAACCCTTACCATAACCCTTACCCTAACCCTAACCCAAACCCTAACCCTAACCCTAACCCTAATCCTAACCCTAAACCAAACCCTAACCCTAACCCTAACCCTAACAGTAACCCTAAACCTAAACCTAACCCTAACCGTAACCCCTAACCCTAACCCTAACCCTAACCCTACCCTAACCATAACCCTAACCCTAACCCTAACCCAAACACTAACGCTAACCCTAACCCTAACCGTAACCCTAACCCTAACCCTAACTCTAACCCAAAATCTAACCCAAACCCTAACCATAACACTTACCCTAACGCTAAGCCTAACCCTAACCCTAACCCTAACCTGAACCCTAAGCCTAACCCTAACCTTAACCCTCACGCAAACCCTAAACAAACCCTAACCCTAACCCTAACCCTAACTCTAACCCTAACCGTACCCGTAGCCCTAAACCTAACCCTAACACTAACCCTAAACCTAACCCTAACCCTAAACCTAACCCTAATCCTAACCCTAACCCCTAACCCTGACCCTAACTCTACCCTATTCCTAACCCAAACCCTTACCATAACCCTTACCCTAACCCTAACCCAAACCCTAACCCAAACCCTAACCCTAACCCTAACCCTAACGCTAACCCTAACCCCTAACGCTAACCCTAACCTAAAACCTAACCTAACCCTAACCCTAACCCTAAACTGAACCCTAACCCTAACACTAACCCTCACGCAAACCCTAACCAAACCCTAACCCTAACACTAACCATAACCCCAACACTAACCCTAACCCTAAACCTAACCCTAAACCTAACACTAATCCTAACCCTAACTCCTAACCCTGACCCTAACTCTACCCTATTCCTAACCTTAACCCTTACCATAACCCTTACCCTAACCCTAACCCAAACCCTAACCCTAACCCTAACCCTAATCCTAACCCTAAACCAAACCCTAACCCTAACCCTAACCCTAACCCTAACCCTAACAGTAACCCTAAACCTAAACCTAACCCTAACCCTAACCGTAACCCCTAACCCTAACCCTAACCCTAACCCTACCCTAACCATAACCCTAACCCTAACCCTAAC
>JAQJZF010000050.1:165000-177500 GCA_028537955.1 Microtus californicus
AACCCTAACCCTAACCCTAATCCCTAACCTTAACCATAACCCAAACCCTTACCCTAACCATAACCCTAACCCTTAACCTAACCATAACCCTAACCCTAACCCTAACGCAAACCCTAACCCTAACCGTAACCCTAACCCTAACCCTAACAGTAACCCTAAACCTAACCCTAACGCTAAGCCTAACCCTAACCCTAACCATAACCTGAACCCTAACCCTAACCCTAACCTTAACCCTCACGCAAACCCTAACCAAACCCTAACCCTAACACTAACACTAACCCTAACCCTAACCCTAACAGTAACCCTAAACCTAAACCTAACCCTAACCCTAACCCTAACCCTAACCTGAACCCTAACCCTAACGCAAACCCTAACCCTAACCCTAACCCTTACCCTAACCCTAACCCAAACCCTAACGCTAACCCTAACCCTAACCCTAACCCTAACCCTAACCCCTAAACCTAACCCTAACCCTACCCTAACCCTAACCCTAACACTTATGCTAACCCTAACCCAAACCCTAACCCTAACCCTAACCTGAACCCTAACCCTAACCCTAACCCTCACGCAAACCCTAACCAAACCATAACCCTAAAACTAACCATAACCCCAACACTAACCCTAACCCTAACCCTAACCCTAAACCTAACACTAATCCTAACCCTAACTCCTAACCCTGACCCTAACTCTACCCTATTCCTAACCCTAACCCTTACCATAACCCTTACCCTAACCCTAACCCAAACCCTAACCCTAACCCTAACCCTAATCCTAACCCTAAACCAAACCCTAACCCTAACCCTAACCCTAACAGTAACCCTAAACCTAAACCTAACCCTAACCGTAACCCCTAACCCTAACCCTAACCCTAACCCTACCCTAACCATAACCCTAACCCTAACCCTAACCCAAACACTAACGCTAACCCTAACCCTAACCGTAACCCTAACCCTAACCCTAACTCTAACCCAAAATCTAACCCAAACCCTAACCATAACACTTACCCTAACGCTAAGCCTAACCCTAACCCTAACCCTAACCTGAACCCTAAGCCTAACCCTAACCTTAACCCTCACGCAAACCCTAAACAAACCCTAACCCTAACCCTAACCCTAACTCTAACCCTAACCGTACCCGTAGCCCTAAACCTAACCCTAACACTAACCCTAAACCTAACCCTAACCCTAAACCTAACCCTAATCCTAACCCTAACCCCTAACCCTGACCCTAACTCTACCCTATTCCTAACCCAAACCCTTACCATAACCCTTACCCTAACCCTAACCCAAACCCTAACCCAAACCCTAACCCTAACCCTAACCCTAACGCTAACCCTAACCCCTAACGCTAACCCTAACCTAAAACCTAACCTAACCCTAACCCTAACCCTAAACTGAACCCTAACCCTAACACTAACCCTCACGCAAACCCTAACCAAACCCTAACCCTAACACTAACCATAACCCCAACACTAACCCTAACCCTAAACCTAACCCTAAACCTAACACTAATCCTAACCCTAACTCCTAACCCTGACCCTAACTCTACCCTATTCCTAACCTTAACCCTTACCATAACCCTTACCCTAACCCTAACCCAAACCCTAACCCTAACCCTAACCCTAATCCTAACCCTAAACCAAACCCTAACCCTAACCCTAACCCTAACCCTAACCCTAACAGTAACCCTAAACCTAAACCTAACCCTAACCCTAACCGTAACCCCTAACCCTAACCCTAACCCTAACCCTACCCTAACCATAACCCTAACCCTAACCCTAACCCTAACCTGAACCCTATTCCTAACCCTAACGCAAACCCTAACCCTAACACTAACCCTAACCCTTACCCTAACAGTAACCCTAAAACTAAACCTAACCCAAACCCTAACCCAAACCCTAACCCTAACCCTAACCCTAACCATAACCCTAACCCTAACCCTAACGCAAACCCTAACCCTAACCCTAACCGTAACCCTAACCCTAACCCTAACTCTAACCCAAAATCTAACCCAAACCCTAACCCTAACACTAACCCTAACGCTAAGCCTAACCCTAACCCTAACCCTAACCTGAACCCTAACCCTAACCCTAACCCTAACCCTAACCCTAACACTAACCCTAACACTAACAGTAACGCTAAACCTAAACCTAACCCTAACCCTATCCCTAACCCTAACCCTAAAACCTAACCCTAACCCTAACCCTAACCATAACCCTAACCCTAACACTAATCCTAACCCTAACACTAACCACTGTTCTAAATTCTAACAATACTTTGATAAATCCCAAACAACGCATCTTCTTTTCACCGAAACACATCTCTGTTTCTAACAAAAGCATTTCATGAAATTCGTACACTTTCAAAAGAACGAGACTATCTTTCAAAGTAAAGCTTCTAAGGGGAAGAGGAACAATATTCTCAATTCTAACAATACTTTGATATATCCCAAACAACGAATCTTCTTTTCACAGAAACACGTCTGTGTTTCTCACAAAAGCATTTCATGAAATTCATACACTTTCATAAGACGAGATTATCTTTCAAAGTAAAGCTTCTAAGCGGAAGAGGAACACTGTTCTCAATTCTAACAATACTGTGAAACATCCCACACAACGAATCTTCTTTTCAATCACGTCTACGTTTCTTACAAAAGCATTTCATGAAATTCATACACTTTCAGATGAATGTGAATATCTCTCAAAGTAAAGCTTCTAAACAGAAGAGGAACACTGATCTCAATTCTAACAATACTTTGATACATCCCAAACAACGAATCTTCTTTTCAAAGAAACACGTCTGTGTTTCTTACAAAAGCATTTCATGAAATTCATACACTTTCAAAAGAAGGAGATTATCTTTCAAAGTAAAGTTTCTTAGGGGAATAGTAAAACTCTTCTAAATTCTTTTTTTTTAATCCTAACCCTAACCCTAACCATAAACCATGACCCTAACCCTAACCCTAACAGTAACTGTAAAACTAACCCTAACCCTTACCCTAACCCTAACCCAAACCCTAACGCTAACCCTAACCCTAACCCTAACCCTAACCCTAACCCCTAACCCTAACCCTAACCCTACCCTAACCCTAACCCTAACACTTATGCTAACCCTAACCCAAACCCTAACCGTAACCCTAAACGTAACCCAAACCCTAATCCTAACCCTAACCCTAACCCTAATCCTAACCCTAACCCTAACCCTAACCCTAACCTGAACCCTAACCCTAACGCAAACCCTAACCCTAACCCTAACACTAACCCTAACACTAACCCTAACCCTAACAGTAACCCTAAACCTAAACCTAACCCTAACCCTATCCCTAACCCTAACCCTAAAACCTAACCCTAACCCTAACCCTAACCCTACCCTAACCCTAACCCTAACACTTATGCTAACCCTAACCCAAACCCTAACCCTAACCCTAACCTGAACCCTAACCCTAACCCTAACCCTCACGCAAACCCTAACCAAACCATAACCCTAAAACTAACCATAACCCCAACACTAACCCTAACCCTAACCCTAACCCTAAACCTAACACTAATCCTAACCCTAACTCCTAACCCTGACCCTAACTCTACCCTATTCCTAACCCTAACCCTTACCATAACCCTTACCCTAACCCTAACCCAAACCCTAACCCTAACCCTAACCCTAATCCTAACCCTAAACCAAACCCTAACCCTAACCCTAACCCTAACAGTAACCCTAAACCTAAACCTAACCCTAACCGTAACCCCTAACCCTAACCCTAACCCTAACCCTACCCTAACCATAACCCTAACCCTAACCCTAACCCAAACACTAACGCTAACCCTAACCCTAACCGTAACCCTAACCCTAACCCTAACTCTAACCCAAAATCTAACCCAAACCCTAACCATAACACTTACCCTAACGCTAAGCCTAACCCTAACCCTAACCCTAACCTGAACCCTAAGCCTAACCCTAACCTTAACCCTCACGCAAACCCTAAACAAACCCTAACCCTAACCCTAACCCTAACTCTAACCCTAACCGTACCCGTAGCCCTAAACCTAACCCTAACACTAACCCTAAACCTAACCCTAACCCTAAACCTAACCCTAATCCTAACCCTAACCCCTAACCCTGACCCTAACTCTACCCTATTCCTAACCCAAACCCTTACCATAACCCTTACCCTAACCCTAACCCAAACCCTAACCCAAACCCTAACCCTAACCCTAACCCTAACGCTAACCCTAACCCCTAACGCTAACCCTAACCTAAAACCTAACCTAACCCTAACCCTAACCCTAAACTGAACCCTAACCCTAACACTAACCCTCACGCAAACCCTAACCAAACCCTAACCCTAACACTAACCATAACCCCAACACTAACCCTAACCCTAAACCTAACCCTAAACCTAACACTAATCCTAACCCTAACTCCTAACCCTGACCCTAACTCTACCCTATTCCTAACCTTAACCCTTACCATAACCCTTACCCTAACCCTAACCCAAACCCTAACCCTAACCCTAACCCTAATCCTAACCCTAAACCAAACCCTAACCCTAACCCTAACCCTAACCCTAACCCTAACAGTAACCCTAAACCTAAACCTAACCCTAACCCTAACCGTAACCCCTAACCCTAACCCTAACCCTAACCCTACCCTAACCATAACCCTAACCCTAACCCTAACCCTAACCTGAACCCTATTCCTAACCCTAACGCAAACCCTAACCCTAACACTAACCCTAACCCTTACCCTAACAGTAACCCTAAAACTAAACCTAACCCAAACCCTAACCCAAACCCTAACCCTAACCCTAACCCTAACCATAACCCTAACCCTAACCCTAACGCAAACCCTAACCCTAACCCTAACCGTAACCCTAACCCTAACCCTAACTCTAACCCAAAATCTAACCCAAACCCTAACCCTAACACTAACCCTAACGCTAAGCCTAACCCTAACCCTAACCCTAACCTGAACCCTAACCCTAACCCTAACCCTAACCCTAACCCTAACACTAACCCTAACACTAACAGTAACGCTAAACCTAAACCTAACCCTAACCCTATCCCTAACCCTAACCCTAAAACCTAACCCTAACCCTAACCCTAACCATAACCCTAACCCTAACACTAATCCTAACCCTAACACTAACCACTGTTCTAAATTCTAACAATACTTTGATAAATCCCAAACAACGCATCTTCTTTTCACCGAAACACATCTCTGTTTCTAACAAAAGCATTTCATGAAATTCGTACACTTTCAAAAGAACGAGACTATCTTTCAAAGTAAAGCTTCTAAGGGGAAGAGGAACAATATTCTCAATTCTAACAATACTTTGATATATCCCAAACAACGAATCTTCTTTTCACAGAAACACGTCTGTGTTTCTCACAAAAGCATTTCATGAAATTCATACACTTTCATAAGACGAGATTATCTTTCAAAGTAAAGCTTCTAAGCGGAAGAGGAACACTGTTCTCAATTCTAACAATACTGTGAAACATCCCACACAACGAATCTTCTTTTCAATCACGTCTACGTTTCTTACAAAAGCATTTCATGAAATTCATACACTTTCAGATGAATGTGAATATCTCTCAAAGTAAAGCTTCTAAACAGAAGAGGAACACTGATCTCAATTCTAACAATACTTTGATACATCCCAAACAACGAATCTTCTTTTCAAAGAAACACGTCTGTGTTTCTTACAAAAGCATTTCATGAAATTCATACACTTTCAAAAGAAGGAGATTATCTTTCAAAGTAAAGTTTCTTAGGGGAATAGTAAAACTCTTCTAAATTCTTTTTTTTTAATCCTAACCCTAACCCTAACCATAAACCATGACCCTAACCCTAACCCTAACAGTAACTGTAAAACTAACCCTAACCCTTACCCTAACCCTAACCCAAACCCTAACGCTAACCCTAACCCTAACCCTAACCCTAACCCTAACCCCTAACCCTAACCCTAACCCTACCCTAACCCTAACCCTAACACTTATGCTAACCCTAACCCAAACCCTAACCGTAACCCTAAACGTAACCCAAACCCTAATCCTAACCCTAACCCTAACCCTAATCCTAACCCTAACCCTAACCCTAACCCTAACCTGAACCCTAACCCTAACGCAAACCCTAACCCTAACCCTAACACTAACCCTAACACTAACCCTAACCCTAACAGTAACCCTAAACCTAAACCTAACCCTAACCCTATCCCTAACCCTAACCCTAAAACCTAACCCTAACCCTAACCCTAACCCTACCCTAACCCTAACCCTAACACTTATGCTAACCCTAAACCAAACCCTAACCCTAACCCTAAACGTAACCCAAACCCTAACCCCTAACCCTAACCCTAACCCTACCCTAACCCTAACCCTAATACTTATGCTAACCCTAACCCAAACCCTAACCCTAACCCTAACCTGAACCCTAACCCTAACCCTCACGCAAACCCTAACCAAACCATAACCCTAACACTAACCCTAACAGTAACCCTAAACCTAAACCTAACCCTAACCCTAACCCTAACCCTAACCCTAACCCTAACCCTAACCCTAACCCTAACCCTAACCCAAACCCTAACCCTAACCCTAACCTGAACCCTAACCCTAACCCTAACCCTCACGCAAACGCTAACCAAACCATAACCCTAACACTAACCATAACCCCAACACTAACCCTAACCCTAACCCTAACCCTAAACCTAACACTAATCCTAACCCTAACTCCTAACCCTGACCCTAACTCTACCCTATTCCTAACCCTAACCCTTACCATAACCCTTACCCTAACCCTAACCCAAACCCTAACCCTAACCCTAACCCTAATCCTAACCCTAAACCAAACCCTAAACCTAACCCTAACCCTAACAGTAACCCTAAACCTAAACCTAACCCTAACCCTAACCGTAACCCCTAACCCTAACCCTAACCCTAACCCTACCCTAACCATAACCCTAACCCTAACCCTAACCCTAACCTGAACCCTAACCCTAACCCTAACGCAAACCCTAACCCTAACACTAACCCTAACCCTAACCCTAACAGTAACCCTAAACCTAAACCTAACCCTAACCCTAACCCTAATCCCTAACCTTAACCCTAACCCAAACCCTTACCCTAACCATAACCCTAACCCTAACCCTTACCCTAACCATAACCCTAACCCTAACCCTAACGCAAACCCTAACTCTAACCGTAACCCTAACCCTAACCCTACCCTAACCCTAACCCTAACACTTATGCTAACGCTAACCCAAACCCTAACCCTAACCCTAAACGTAACCCAAACCCTAATCCTAACCCTAACCCTAATCCTAACCCTAAACCTAACCCTAACCATAACCATGACCCTTACCCTAACTCTAACCCAAACACTAACCGTAACCCTAACCCTAACACAAACCCTAAACCTAACCCTAACACTAACCCTAACCCTAACCCTACCCTAACCCTAACCCTAACACTTATGCTAACCCTAACCCAAACCCTAACCCTAACCCTAACCTGAACCCTAACCCTAACCCTAACCCTCACGCAAACGCTAACCAAACCATAACCCTAACACTAACCATAACCCCAACACTAACCCTAACCCTAACCCTAACCCTAAACCTAACACTAATCCTAACCCTAACTCCTAACCCTGACCCTAACTCTACCCTATTCCTAACCCTAACCCTTACCATAACCCTTACCCTAACCCTAACCCAAACCCTAACCCTAACCCTAACCCTAATCCTAACCCTAAACCAAACCCTAACCCTAACCCTAACCCTAACAGTAACCCTAAACCTAAACCTAACCCTAACCCTAACCGTAACCCCTAACCCTAACCCTAACCCTAACCCTACCCTAACCATAACCCTAACCCTAACCCTAACCCTAACCTGAACCCTAACAATAACCCTAACGCAAACCCTAACCCTAACACTAACCCTAACCCTAACCCTAACAGTAACCCTAAACCTAAACCTAACCCTAACCCTAACCCTAATCCCTAACCTTAACCCTAACCCAAACCCTTACCCTAACCATAACCCTAACCCTAACCCTTACCCTAACCATAACCATAACCCTAACCCTAACGCAAACCCTAACTCTAACCGTAACCCTAACCCTAACCCTACCCTAACCCTAACCCTAACACTTATGCTAACCCTAACCCAAACCCTAACCCTAACCCTAAACGTAACCCAAACCCTAATCCTAACCCTAACCCTAACCCTAATCCTAACCCTAAACCTAACCCTAACCATAACCATAACCCTTACCCTAACTCTAACCCAAACACTAACCGTAACCCTAACCCTAACCCAAACCCTAAACCTAACCCTAACACTAACCCTAACCCTAACCCTAACCCTAACCCTAACCTGAACCCTAACCCTAACCCTAACGCAAACCCTAACCCTAACACTAACCCTAACCCTAACAGTAACCCTAAACCTAAACCTAACCCTAACCCTAACCCTAATCCCTAACCTTAACCCTAACCCAAACCCTTACCCTATCCATAACCCTAAACCTAACCCTTACCCTAACCATAACCCTAACCCTAACCCTAACGCAAACCCTAACTCTAACCGTAACCCTAACCCTAACCCTAACTCTAACCCAAAATCTAACCCAAACCCTAACCCTAACACTATCCCTAACGCTAAGCCTAACCCTAACCCTAACCCTAACCTGAACCCTAACCCTAACCCTAACGCAAACCCTAACCCTAACCCTAACCCTAACACTAACCCTAACACTAACCCTAACCCTAACAGTAACCCTAAACCTAAACCTAACCCTAACCCTAACCCTAACCCTAAAAATTAACCCTAACCCTAACCCTAACCATAACCCTAACTCCAACACTAATCCTAACCCTAACACTAACCACTGTTCTAAATTCTAACAATACTTTGATAAATCCCAAACAACGCATCTTCTTTTCACCGAAACACATCTCTGTTTCTAACAAAAGCATTTCATGAAATTCGTACACTTTCAAAAGTACGAGACTATCTTTCAAAGTAAAGCTTCTAAGGGGAAGAGGAACAATATTCTCAATTCTAACAATACTTTGATATATCCCAAACAACGAATCTTCTTTTCACAGAAACACGTCTGTGTTTCTCACAAAAGCATTTCATGAAATTCATACACTTTCATAAGACGAGATTATCTTTCAAAGTAAAGCTTCTAAGCGGAAGAGGAACACTGTTCTCAATTCTAACAATACTGTGAAACATCCCACACAACGAATCTTCTTTTCAATCACGTCTACGTTTCTTACAAAAGCATTTCATGAAATTCATACACTTTCAGATGAATGTGAATATCTCTCAAAGTAAAGCTTCTAAACAGAAGAGGAACACTGAACACAATTCTAACAATACTTTGATACATCCCAAACAGCGAATCTTCTTTTCAAAGAAACACGTCTGTGTTTCTTACAAAAGCATTTCATGAAATTCATACACTTTCAAAAGAACGAGATTATCTTTCAAAGTAAAGTTTCTTAGGGGAAGAGTAAAACTCTTCTAAATTCTTTTTTTTAATCCTAACCCTAACCCTAACCATAAACCCTGACCCTAACCCTAACCCTAACCGTAACTGTAAAACTAACCCTAACGCTTAACCTAACCCTAACCCAAACCCTAACGCTAACCCTAACCCTAACCCTAAACCTAACCCTAACCCCTAACCCTAACCCTAACCCTACCCTAACCCTAACCCTAACACTTATGCTAACCCTAACCCAAACCCTAACCCTAACCCTAACCTGAACCCTACCCTAACCCTAACACTTAGGCTAACCCTAACCCTAAACCTAACCCTAACCCAAACCCTACTGCTAACCCTAACCCTAACCCTAACCCTAACCCTAATCCCTAACCCTAACCTTAACCCTACCCTAACCCTAACACTTATGCTAACACTAACCCAAACCCTAACCCTAACCCTAAACGTAACCCAAACCCTAATCCTAACCCTAAACCTAACCCTAATCCTAACCCTAACCCTAACCCTAACCATAACCCTAACCCTAACCCTAAACCCTAACCCTAACCCTAACCCTAACCGTACCCGTAACCCTAAACCTAAACCTAACCATAACCATAACCCTTACCCTAACTCTAACCCAAACCGTAACCGTAACCCTAACCCTAACCCAAACCCTAAACCTAACCCTAACACTAACCCTAACCCTAACCCTAACCCCTAACCCTACCCCTAACCCAACCCTAACCGTAACCCCAACCTTAACCATTACCCTAACCCTAACCCAAACCCTAACCATAACACTAACCCCAACCCAAATCCTAACACAAACCCTAACCCTAACCCTAACCCTAACCATAACCCTAACCCTAACCCTAACGCAAACCCTAACCCTAACCCTAACGGTAACCCTAACCCTAACCCTAACTCTAACCCAAAATCTAACCCAAACCCTAACCCTAACACTAACCCTAACGCTAAGCCTAACCCTAACCCTAACCCTAACCTGAACCCTAACCCTAACCTTAACCTTAACCCTCACGCAAACCCTAACCTAACCCTAACCCTAACACTAACCCTAACCCAAACCCTAACCCAAACCCTAACCATAACCCTAACCCTAACGCTAACCCTAACCCCTAACGCTAACCATAACCTAAACCCTAACCTAACCCTAACCCTAACCCTAACCTGAACCCTAACCCTAACCCTAACCCTCACGCAAACCCTAACCAAACCCTAACCCTAACCCTAACCTGAACCCTAACCCTAACCCTAACGCAAACCCTAACCCTAACCCTAACACTAACCCGAACCCTAACCCTAACCCTGACCCTAACTCTACCCTTTTCCTAAACCTAACCCTAAACGTAATCCTAATCCCTAACCCTAACACAAACCCTAACCCAAACCCTTACCCTAACCATAACCCTAACCCTAACCCTTACCCTAACCCAAACCCTAACCCTAACCCTAACCCTAACCCTAACCCTAACGCAAACCCTAACCCTAACCCTAACCCTAACAGTAACCCTAAACCTAAACCTAACCCTAACCCTAACCCTAACCCTAACCTGAACCCTAACCCTAACCCTAACGCAAACCCTAACCCTAACCCTAACCCTAACCCTAACCGTAACCGTAACCCTAAACCTAACCCTAACACTAACCCTAAACCTAACCCTAACCCTAAACCTTACCCTAATCCTAACCCTAACCCCTAACCCTGACCCTAACTCTACCCTATTCCTAACCCAAACCCTTACCATAACCCTTACCCTAACCCTAACCCAAACCCTAACCCTAACCCTAACCTGAACCCTAACCCTAACCCTAACGCAAACCCTAACCCTAACCCTAACACTAACCCTAACCCAAACCCTAACCCAAACCCTAACCCTAACCCTAACCCTAATGCTAACCCTAACCCCTAACGCTAACCCTAACCTAAAACCTAACCTATCCCTAACCCTAACCCTAAACTGAACCCTAACCCTAACACTAACCCTCACGCAAAGCCTAACCAAACCCTAACCCTAACACTAACCATAACCCCAACACTAAGCCTAACCCTAAACCTAACCCTAAACCTAACACTAATCCTAACCCTAACTCCTAACCCTGACCCTAACTCTACCCTATTCCTAACCTTAACCCTTACCATAACCCTTACCCTAACCCTAACCCAAACCCTAACCCTAACCCTAACCCTAATCCTAACCCTAAACCAAACCCTAACCCTAACCCTAACCCTAACCCTAACCCTAACAGTGACCATAAACCTAAACCTAACCCTAACCCTAACCGTAACCCCAAACCCGAACCCTAACCCTAACCCTACCCTAACCATAACCCTAACCCTAACCCTAACCCTACCCTGAACCCTAACCCTAACCCTAACGCAAACCCTAACCCTAACACTAACCCTAACCCTAACAGTAACCCTAAACCTAAACCTAACCCTAATCCCTAACCTTAACCATAACATAAACCCTTACCCTAACCATAACCCGAACCCTTACCCTAACCATAACCCTAACCCTAACCCTAACGCTAACCCTTACCCTAACCCTTAACCCTAACCCTAACCGTAACTGTAAAACTAACCCTAACCCTTACCCTAACCCTAACCCAAACCCTAACGCTAACGCTAACCCTAACCCTAACCCTAACCCTACCCTAACCCTAACCCTAACACTTATGCTAACCCTAACCCAAACCCTAACCGTAACCCTAAACGTAACCCAAACCCTAATCCTAACCCTAACCCTAACCCTAACCCTAACCCTAACCCTAACCCTAACCCTAAACCCTAACCCTAACCCTAACCCTAACCGTACCCGTAACCTTAAACCTAACCCTAACCATAACCATAACCCTTACCCTAACTCTAACCCAAACAGTAACCGTAACCCTAACCGTAACCCAAACCCTAAACCTAAACCTAACCCTAACCCCTAACCCTACCCCTAACCCAACCCTAACCGTAACCCCAACCCTAACCGTA
>JAQJZF010000050.1:182500-187500 GCA_028537955.1 Microtus californicus
ACCCTAACCCTAACCATAACCCTAACCCTAACCCTAACGGAAACCCTAACCCTAACCCTAACCGTAACCCTAACCCTAACCCTAACTCTAACCCAAAATCTAACCCAAACCCTAACCCTAACACTAACCCTAACGCTAAGCCTAACCCTAACCCTAACCCTAACCTGAACCGTAACCCTAAACCTAACCTTAAACCTCACGCAAACCCTAACCAAACCCTAACCCTAACACTAACACTAACCCTAACCCTAACCCTAACAGTAACCCTAAACCTAAACCTAACCCTAACCCTAACCCTAAACCTAAAACCTAACCCTAACCCTAACCCTACCGCAAACCCTAACCCTAACCTAACGCTAACCCTAACCCTAACCCTAACCCTAACCCCTAACCCTAACCCTAACCCTACCCTAACCCTAACCCTAACACTTATGCTAACCCCAACCCAAACCCTAACCCTAACCCTAAATGTAACCCAAACCCTAATCCTAACCCTAACCCTAACCCTAATCCTAACCCTAACCCTAACTATAACCCTAACCCTAACCCTAAACCCTAACCCTAACCCTAACCATAACCGTACCCGTAACCCTAAACCTAACCCTAACCATAACCATAACCATTACCCTAACACTAACTCTAACCCTAACCCTAACGCAAACCCTAACCCTAACCCTAACACTAACCCTAACACTAACCCTAACCCTAACAGTAACCCTAAACCTAAACCTAACCATAACCCTAACCCTAACCCTAACCTTAACCCTAAAACCTAACCCTAACCCTAACCCTAACCATAACCCTAACCCTAACACTATTCCTAACCCTAACACTAACCACTGTTCTAAATTCTAACAATACTTTGATAAATCCCAAACAACGCATCTTCTTTTCACCGAAACACATTTCTGTTTCTAACAAAAGCGTTTCATGAAATTCGTACACTTTCAAAAGAACGAGACTATCTTTCAAAGTAAAGCTTCTAAGGGGAAGAGGAACAATATTCTCAATTCTAACAATACTTTGATATATCCCAAACAACGAATCTTCTTTTCACAGAAACACGTCTGTGTTTCTCACAAAAGCATTTCATGAAATTCATACACTTTCATAAGACAAGATTATCTTTCAAAGTAAAGCTTCTAAGCGGAAGAGGAACACTGTTCTCAATTCTAACAATACTGTGAAACATCCCACACAACGAATCTTCTTTTCAATCACGTCTACGTTTCTTACAAAAGCATTTCATGAAATTCATACACTTTCAGATGAATGTGAATATCTCTCAAAGTAAAGCTTCTAAACAGAAGAGGAACACTGATCTCAATTCTAACAATACTTTGATACATCCCAAACAACGAATCTTCTTTTCAAAGAAGCACGTCTGTGTTTCTTACAAAAGCATTTCATGAAATTCATACACTTTCAAAAGAACGAGATTATCTTTCAAATAAAGTTTCTTAGGGGAAGAGTAAAACTCTTCTAAATTCTTTTTTTTTAATCCTAACCCTAACCCTAACCATAAACCCTGACCCTAACCCTAACCCTAACCGTAACTGTAAAACTAACCCTAACCCTTACCCTAACCCTAACCCAAACCCTAACGCTAACCCTAACCCTAACCCTAACCCTAACCCCTAACCCTAACCCTAACCCTACCCTAACCCTAACACTAACACTTATGCTAACCCTAACCCAAACCCTAACCCTAACCCTAAACGTAACCCAAACCCTAATCCTAACCCTAACCCTAACCCTAATCCTAACGCTAACCCTAACCATAACCCTAACCCTAACCCTAAACCTTAACCCTAACCCTAACCCTAACCCTAACCGTACCCGTAACCCTAACCCTAACCCTAACCATAACCATAACCCTTACCCTAACTCTAACCCAAACCCTAACCGTAACCCTAACCCTAAACCAAACCCTAAACCTAACCCTAACCCTAACCCTAACCCTAACCCCTAACCCTACCCCTAACCCAACCCTAACCGTAACCCCAACCTTAACCATTACCCTAACCCTAACCCAAACCCTAAACCTAACACTAACCATCACGCAAACCCTAACCAAACCCTAACCCTAACACTAACCATAACCCCAACACTAACCCTAACCCTAACCCTAAACCTAACCCTAATCCTAACCCTAACTCCTAACCCTGACCCTAACTCTACCCTATTCCTAACCCTAACCCTTACCATAACCCTTACCCTAACCCTAACCCAAACCTTAACCCTAACCCTAAAACTAATCCTAACCCTAAACCAAACCCTAACCCCTAACCCTAACCCTAACCCTACCCTAACCATAACCCTAACGCTAACCCTAACCCTAACCTGAACCCTAACATTAACCCTAGCGCAAACCCTAACCCTAACCCTAACACTAACCCTAAACCTAACCCTAACAGTAACCCTAAACCTAAACCTAACCCTAACCCTAACCCTAATCCCTAACCTTAACCCTAACCCAAACCCTTACCCTAACCATAACCCTAACCCTAACCCTTACCCTAACCATAACCCTAACCCTAACCCTAACGCAAACCCTAACCCTAACCCTAACCGTAACCCTAACCCTAACCCTAACTCTAACCCAAAATCTAACCCAAACCCTAACCCTAACACTAACCCTAACGCTAAGCCTAACCCTAACCCTAACCGTAACCTGAACCTTAACCCTAACCTTAACCCTCACGCAAACCCTAACCAAACCCTAACCCTAACACTAACACTAAGCCTAACACTAACCCTAAACCTAACCCTAACCCTAAACCTAACCCTAATCCTAACCCTAATGCCTAACCCCTAACCCTGACCCTAACTCTACCCTATTCCTAACCCTAACACATACCATAACCCTTACCCTAACCCTAACCCAAACCCTAACCCTAACCCTAACCCTAATCCTAACCCTAAACCAAACCCTAACCCTAACCCTAACCCTAACCGTAACCTTAACCCTAACCCTAACTCTAACCCAACATCTAACCCAAACCCTAACCCTAACACTAACCCTAATGCTAAGCCTAACCCTAACCCTAACCCTAACCTGAACCCTAACCCTAACCTTAACCCTCACGCAAACCCTAACCAAACCCTAACCCTAACACTAACACTAACCCTAACACTAACCCTAAACCTAACCCTAACCCTAAACCTAACCCTAAACCTAAACCTAACCCCTAACCCTGACCCTAACACTACCCTATTCCTAACCCTAACCCTTACCATAACCCTTACCCTAACCCTAACCCAAACCCTAACCCTAACCCTAACCTGAACCCTAACCCTAACCCTAACGCAAACCCTAACCCTAACACTAACCCTAACACTAACCCTAACCCTAACAGTAACCCTAAACCTAAACCTAACCATAACCCTAACCCTAACCCTAACCTTAACCCTAAAACCTAACCCTAACCCTAACCCTAACCATAACCCTAACCCTAACACTATTCCTAACCCTAACACTAACCACTGTTCTAAATTCTAACAATACTTTGATAAATCCCAAACAACGCATCTTCTTTTCACCGAAACACATTTCTGTTTCTAACAAAAGCGTTTCATGAAATTCGTACACTTTCAAAAGAACGAGACTATCTTTCAAAGTAAAGCTTCTAAGAGGAAGAGGAACAATATTCTCAATTCTAACAATACTTTGATATATCCCAAACAACGAATCTTCTTTTCACAGAAACACGTCTGTGTTTCTCACAAAAGCATTTCATGAAATTCATACACTTTCATAAGACGAGATTATCTTTCAAAGTAAAGCTTCTAAGCGGAAGAGGAACACTGTTCTCAATTCTAACAATACTGTGAAACATCCCACACAACGAATCTTCTTTTCAATCATGTCTACGTTTCTTACAAAAGCATTTCATGAAATTCATACACTTTCAGATGAATGTGAATATCTCTCAAAGTAAAGCTTCTAAACAGAAGAGGAACACTGATCTCAATTCTAACAATACTTTGATACATCCCAAACAACGAATCTTCTTTTCAAAGAAACACGTCTGTGTTTCTTACAAAAGCATTTCATGAAATTCATACACTTTCAAAAGAACGAGATTATCTTTCAAATAAAGTTTCTTAGGGGAAGAGTAAAACTCTTCTAAATTCTTTTTTTTTAATCCTAACCCTAACCCTAACCATAAACCCTGACCCTAACCCTAACCCTAACCGTAACTGTAAAACTAACCCTAACCCTTACCCTAACCCTAACCCAAACCCTAACGCTAACCCTAACCCTAACCCTAACCCTAACCCCTAACCCTAACCCTAACCCTACCCTAACCGTAACACTAACACTTATGCTAACCCTAACCCAAACCCTAACCCTAACCCTAAACGTAACCCAAACCCTAATCCTAACCCTAACCCTAACCCTAATCCTAACGCTAACCCTAACCTTAACCATAACCCTAACCCTAACCCTAAACCTTAACCCTAACCCTAACCCTAACCGTACCCGTAACCCTAACCCTAACCCTAACCATAACCATAACCCTTACCCTAACTCTAACCCAAACCCTAACCGTAACCCTAACCCTAAACCAAACCCTAAACCTAACCCTAACCCTAACCCTAACCCTAACCCCTAACCCTACCCCTAACCCAACCCTAACCGTAACCCCAACCTTAACCATTACCCTAACCCAAACCCTAAACCTAACACTAACCCTCACGCAAACCCTAACCAAACCCTAACCCTAACACTAACCATAACCCCAACACTAACCCTAACCCTAACCCTAAACCTAACCCTAATCCTAACCCTAACTCCTAACCCTGACCCTAACTCTACCCTATTCCTAACCCTAACCCTTACCATAACCCTTACCCTAACCCTAACCCAAACCTTAACCCTAACCCTAAAACTAATCCTAACCCTAAACCAAACCCTAACCCCTAACCCTAACCCTAACCCTACCCTAACCATAACCCTAACCCTAACCCTAACCCTAACCTGAACCCTAACATTA
>JAQJZF010000050.1:192500-197500 GCA_028537955.1 Microtus californicus
ACCCTAACCCTAACCCTAACCTGAACCCTAACCCTACCCCTAACCTTAACCCTCACGCAAACCCTAACCAAACCCTAACCCTAACACTAACACTAACCCTAACACTAACCCTAAACCTAACCCTAACCCTAAACCTAACCCTAATCCTAACCCTAAACCCTAACCCTGACCCTAACCTGAACCCTAACCCTAACCCTAACGCAAACCCTAACCCTAACCCTAACACTAACCCTAACACTAACCCTAACCCTAACAGTAACCCTAAACTTAAACCTAAACCTAACCCTAAACATAACCCTAACCCTAACACTAATCCTAACCCTAACACTAACCACTGTTGTAAATTCTAACAATACTTTGATAAATCCCAAACAACGCATCTTCTTTTCACCGAAACACATCTCTGTTTCTAACAAAAGCATTTCATGAAATTCGTACACTTTCAAAAGAACGAGACTATCTTTCAAAGTAAAGCTTCTAAGGGGAAGAGGAACAATATTCTCAATTCTAACAATACTTTGACATATCCCAAACAACGAATCTTCTTTTCACAGAAACACGTCTGTGTTTCTCACAAAAGCATTTCATGAAATTCATACACTTTCATAAGACGAGATTATCTTTCAAAGTAAAGCTTCTAAGCGGAAGAGGAACACTGTTCTCAATTCTAACAATACTGTGAAACATCCCACACAACGAATCTTCTTTTCAATCACGTCTACGTTTCTTACAAAAGCATTTCATGAAATTCATACACTTTCAGATGAATGTGAATATCTCTCAAAGTAAAGCTTCTAAACAGAAGAGGAAGACTGATCTCAATTCTAACAATACTTTGATACATCCCAAACAACGAATCTTCTTTTCAAAGAAACACGTCTGTGTTTCTTACAAAAGCATTTCATGAAATTCATACACTTTCAAAAGAACGAGATTATCTTTCAAAGTAAAGTTTCTTAGGGGAAGAGTAAAACTCTTCTAAATTCTTTTTTTTTAATCCTAAACCTAACCCTAACCATAAACCCTGACCCTAATCCTAACCCTAACCGTAACTGTAAAACAAACCCTAACCCTTACCCTAACCCTAACCCAAACCCTAACGCTAACCCTAACCCTAACCCTAACCCTAACCCCTAACCCTAACCCTAACCCTACCCTAACCCTAACCCTAACACTTATGCTAACCCTAACCCAAACCCTAACCCTAACCCTAAACGTAACCCAAACCCTAATCCTAACCCTAACCCTAACCCTATCCCTAACGCTAACCCTAACCCTAACCATAACCCTAACCCTAACCCTAAACCCTAACCCTAACCCTAACCCTAACCCTAACCGTACCCGTAACCCTAACCCTAACCCAAACCCTAAACCTAACCCTAACCCTAACCCTAACCCTAACCCCTAACCCTACCACTAACCCAACCCTAACCGTAACCCCAACCTTAACTATTACCCTAACCCTAACCCAAACCCTAAACCTAACACTAACCCTCACGCAAACCCTAACCAAACCCTAACCCTAACACTAAACATAACCCCAACACTAACCCTAACCCTTACCCTAACCCTAAACCTAACCCTAATCCTAACCCTAACTCCTATATCTGACCCTAACTCTACCCTATTCCTAACCCTAACCCTTACCATAACCCTTACCCTAACCCTAACCCAAACCTTAACCCTAACCCTAAAACTAATCCTAACCCTAAACCAAACCCTAACCCCTAACCCTAACCCTAACCCTACCCTAACCATAACCCTAACCCTAACCCTAACACTAACCCTAACCCTAACCCTAACCCTAACCCAACCATAACGCTAACCCTAACCCTAACCCTAACCCTAACCATACCCTAACCCAAACCCTAACCCTAACCCAAACCCTAACCCTAAACCTAACCCTAACCCTAACCCCTAACCCTAACCCTAACCCTAACGCAAACCCTAACCCTAACCCTAATCCTAACCCTAAACCTTACCCTAACCCTAACCCTAACACTAACTCTAACCCTAACACAAACCCTAACCCTAACCCTAACCCTAACCCTAACTAACGTAACCCTAACCCTAACCCTAACCCTAATTCTAACCTGACCCTAACCCTAACCCTAACCCTAACCCTAAACTGAACCTTAACCCTAACCCTAACCCTAAGCCTAACGCAAACCCTAACCCAAACCCTAACCCTAACACTAACCCTAACCCTAACACTAACCTTAAACCTCACCCTAACCCTAACTCTAACCCTAACTCTAACCCTAACCCTAACCCTTACCCTAACCCTAACCCAAACCCTATAGCTAACCCTAAACCTAACCCTAACTCAAATCCTAACCCTAACCCTAACCCTAAATATAAGGCTAACCGTAACCCCTAACCCTAACCCTAACCCTAACCCTACCCTAACCATAACCCTAATCCTTACCTTAACCCTAACCCTAACCTCAACCCTAACCCTAACCCTAACCCTAAGGCAAACCCTAACACTAAACCTAACACTAACCCTAACCCTAACAGTAAACCTAACTCTAAACCTAACCCTAACCCTAACCCTAACCAGAACCTTAACCCTAACGTAAACCCTAAGCCTCTCCCAACCCTAACACTAACCCTAACCCTAATTCCAACTCTAACCCTAACGCAAACCCTAACCCTAACCCTAACCCTAACCCTAACCTAACCCAAACCGTAACCCTAAACCTAACCCTAACCCTAACGCTAACCCTAACCCTAACACTAACCCTTACCCTAACGCTAACACTAACCGTAACCTCTAACCCTAACCCTAAGCCTAACTCTACCCAAACCCAATCCCTAACCATAACACTAACCCTAACACTAACCCTAACACTAACTCTAACCCTAACGCAAACCCTAACCCTAACCGTAACCCTAACTCTAACCCTAACCCTAACCCTTACCCTAACCCTAACCCAAACCCTAAACCTAACCCTAACCTTAACCCTAACCCTAACCCTAACTCTAACACTTACCTTAACTCCTAACCCTAACCCTACCCTAAACCTAACCCTAACCCTAACCCTAACGCAACCCAAACCCTAACCCTAACCCTAACAATAACTCTAACCCTAACACTAAACCTAACCCTAACCCTAACCCTAAACCTAAAGCTAATCCTAACCCTAACCCCTAACCCTAACCCTAACTCTACCCTATTCCTAACCCTAACCCTTACCCTAACCCTTACACTAACCCTAACCCAAACCCTAAACCTAACCCTAACCCAAACCCTAACCCTAACCATAACAATAACACTTACGCTAACCGTAACCCCTAACCCTAACCCTACCCTAACCATAACCCTAAGCCTAACCCTAACCTGAAACGTAACCCTAACCCTAACGCAAACCCTAACCCTAACACTAATCCTAACCCTAACCCTAACAAAACCCTAAACCTAAACCTAACCCTAACCCTAACCCTAGTCCCTAACCTTAACCCTAACCGTAACCCTAACACTAACCCTAACCCTTACCCTAACCCTAACACTAGCCCTAACCCTAACCCTAACCCTAACACTAAGCGTAACTCTAACCCTAATTGTAACCCTAACCCTAACCGTAACCCTAACCCTAACCCCTAATCCTAACCCTAATCCTAACCCTAACCCTAACCCTAACACTAACCCTAACCCCTAACCCTAACCCTAAGCCTAACTCTACCCTAACCCAAACCCTTACCATAACCCTAACCCTAACACTAACCCTAACACTAACTCTAACCCTAACGCAAACCCTACACCTAACCCTAACCCTAACCCTAACCCTAACAGTAACCCTAACCCTAACCCTAACACCCCCCTAACCCTAACCCTAACCCTAACCCTAACCCTAACCCTAACCCTAACACTTACCCTAACCCTAACCCTAACCCTAACCCTAATCCTAACCCTAACCCTATCCCTAACCCTCACCAAAATCCTAAACCTAACCCTAACCCTAACCCTAAACATAACCCTAAACCTAAACCCTAACTGTAACCCTAACCCTACCGTAACCCTAACCCTAACCCTAACCCTTACCATAACCCTAACCCTAACCCTAAACCCTAACCCGAACTCTAACCCTAACCCTAAATCTAAGGCTAACCGTAACCCCTAACCCTAACCCTAACCCTAACCCTACCCTAACCATAACCCTAACCCTTACCCTTACCCTAACCCTAACCCTAACCTGAACCCTAACCCTAACCCTAACCCTAACCCTAAGGCAAACCCTAACACTAAACCTAACACTAACCCTAACCCTAACAGTAAACCTAACTCTAAACCTAACCCTAACCCTAACCCAAATCCCTAACCTTAACACTAACCCAAAACCTAACCTTAACCCTATCACAAACCCTAACCCTAACCATAACCCTAAACCTAACCCTAACACTAACACTAACACTAAACCCTAAACCTAAATCTAAACCTAACCCAAACCCTTACCCTAACCGTAATCCAAACCCTAACCCTAATCCTAACCCTAACCCTAACTCAAACCCTAAACCTAACCCTAACACTAACCCTAACCATAACCCTAACCCTAAACCCTAACCGTAACCCTAACCCTACCGTAACCCTAATCCTAACCCTAACCCTTACCATAACCCTAACCCTAACCCTAACCCTAACCCTAACCCTAAACCCTAACCCTAACCCTAACCCTAACCCTAACCCTAAGCCTAACTCTAAAAAAAAGAGGAACACTGTTCTAAATTCTTTTTTTTAACCCTAACCCTAACCCTAACCCTAACCCTAACCCTAACCCAACCCTATACCTAACCCTAACCCTAACACTAATCCTAACCCTAAACCTAACCCTAACCCTAACCCCTAACCCTAACACAAACCCTAAGCCTAACCCTAATCCTAACCCTAAACCTTACCCTAACCCTAACCCAAATCCTAACCCTAACCCTAACCCTAAGCCTAACACAAATCCTAACCCTAACCCTAACCCTAACCCTAAACCCTAACCCTAACCCTAACC
>JAQJZF010000050.1:200000-220000 GCA_028537955.1 Microtus californicus
AACCCTAAGCCTAAACCTAACCCTAATCCTAACCCTAACTCCTAACCCTGACCCTAACTCTACCCTATTCCTAACCCTAACCCTTACCATAACCCTTACCCTAACCCTAACCCAAACCCTAACCCTAACCCTAATCCTAACCCTAAACCAAACCCTAACCCTAACCCTAACACTAACGCTAACCGTAACCCCTAACCCTAACCCTAACCCTATCCTAACCATAACCCTAACCCTAACCCTAACCCTAACCTGAACCCTAACCCTAACCCGAACGCAAACCCTAACCCTAACCCTAACACTAACCCTAACCCTAACCCTAACCCTAACAGTAACCCTAAACCTAAACCTAACCCTAACCCTAATCCCTAACCTTAACCCTAACCCAAACCCTGACCCTAACCATAACCCTAACCCTAACCCTTACCCTAACCATAACCCTAACCCTAACCCTAACGCAAACCCTAACCCTAACCCTAACCGTAACCCTAACCCTAACCCTAACTTTAACCCAAAATCTAACCCAAACCCTAACCCTAACACTAACCCTAATGCTAAGCCTAACCCTAACCCTAACCCTAACCTGAACCCTAACCCTACCCCTAACCTTAACCCTCACGCAAACCCTAACCAAACCCTAACCCTAACACTAACACTAACCCTAACACTAACCCTAAACCTAACCCTAACCCTAAACCTAACCCTAATCCTAACCCTAAACCCTAACCCTGACCCTAACCTGAACCCTAACCCTAACCCTAACGCAAACCCTAACCCTAACCCTAACACTAACCCTAACACTAACCCTAACCCTAACAGTAACCCTAAACTTAAACCTAAACCTAACCCTAAACATAACCCTAACCCTAACACTAATCCTAACCCTAACACTAACCACTGTTGTAAATTCTAACAATACTTTGATAAATCCCAAACAACGCATCTTCTTTTCACCGAAACACATCTCTGTTTCTAACAAAAGCATTTCATGAAATTCGTACACTTTCAAAAGAACGAGACTATCTTTCAAAGTAAAGCTTCTAAGGGGAAGAGGAACAATATTCTCAATTCTAACAATACTTTGACATATCCCAAACAACGAATCTTCTTTTCACAGAAACACGTCTGTGTTTCTCACAAAAGCATTTCATGAAATTCATACACTTTCATAAGACGAGATTATCTTTCAAAGTAAAGCTTCTAAGCGGAAGAGGAACACTGTTCTCAATTCTAACAATACTGTGAAACATCCCACACAACGAATCTTCTTTTCAATCACGTCTACGTTTCTTACAAAAGCATTTCATGAAATTCATACACTTTCAGATGAATGTGAATATCTCTCAAAGTAAAGCTTCTAAACAGAAGAGGAAGACTGATCTCAATTCTAACAATACTTTGATACATCCCAAACAACGAATCTTCTTTTCAAAGAAACACGTCTGTGTTTCTTACAAAAGCATTTCATGAAATTCATACACTTTCAAAAGAACGAGATTATCTTTCAAAGTAAAGTTTCTTAGGGGAAGAGTAAAACTCTTCTAAATTCTTTTTTTTTAATCCTAAACCTAACCCTAACCATAAACCCTGACCCTAATCCTAACCCTAACCGTAACTGTAAAACAAACCCTAACCCTTACCCTAACCCTAACCCAAACCCTAACGCTAACCCTAACCCTAACCCTAACCCTAACCCCTAACCCTAACCCTAACCCTACCCTAACCCTAACCCTAACACTTATGCTAACCCTAACCCAAACCCTAACCCTAACCCTAAACGTAACCCAAACCCTAATCCTAACCCTAACCCTAACCCTATTCCTAACGCTAACCCTAACCCTAACCATAACCCTAACCCTAACCCTAAACCCTAACCCTAACCCTAACCCTAACCCTAACCGTACCCGTAACCCTAACCCTAACCCAAACCCTAAACCTAAACCTAACCCTAACCCTAACCCTAACCCCTAACCCTACCACTAACCCAACCCTAACCGTAACCCCAACCTTAACTATTACCCTAACCCTAACCCAAACCCTAAACCTAACACTAACCCTCACGCAAACCCTAACCAAACCCTAACCCTAACACTAAACATAACCCCAACACTAACCCTAACCCTTACCCTAACCCTAAACCTAACCCTAATCCTAACCCTAACTCCTATATCTGACCCTAACTCTACCCTATTCCTAACCCTAACCCTTACCATAACCCTTACCCTAACCCTAACCCAAACCTTAACCCTAACCCTAAAACTAATCCTAACCCTAAACCAAACCCTAACCCCTAACCCTAACCCTACCCTAACCATAACCCTAACCCTAACCCTAACACTAACCCTAACCCTAACCCTAACCCTAACCCTAACCCAACCATAACGCTAACCCTAACCCTAACCCTAACCCTAACCATACCCTAACCCAAACCCTAACCCTAACCCAAACCCTAACCCTAACCCTAATCCTAACCCTAAACCTTACCCTAACCCTAACCCTAACACTAACTCTAACCCTAACACAAACCCTAACCCTAACCCTAACCCTAACCCTAACCCTAACCCTAACTAACGTAACCCTAACCCTAACCCTAACCCTAATTCTAACCTGACCCTAACCCTAACCCTAACCCTAACCCTAAACTGAACCTTAACCCTAACCCTAACCCTAAGCCTAACGCAAACCCTAACCCAAACCCTAACCCTAACACTAACCCTAACCCTAACACTAACCTTAAACCTCACCCTAACCCTAACCCTAACCCTAACTCTAACCCTAACCCTAACCCTTACCCTAACCCTAACCCAAACCCTATAGCTAACCCTAAACCTAACCCTAACTCAAATCCTAACCCTAACCCTAACCCTAAATATAAGGCTAACCGTAACCCCTAACCCTAACCCTAACCCTAACCCTACCCTAACCATAACCCTAATCCTTACCTTAACCCTAACCCTAACCTCAACCCTAACCCTAACCCTAACCCTAAGGCAAACCCTAACACTAAACCTAACACTAACCCTAACCCTAACAGTAAACCTAACTCTAAACCTAACCCTAACCCTAACCCTAACCAGAACCTTAACCCTAACGTAAACCCTAAGCCTCTCCCAACCCTAACACTAACCCTAACCCTAATTCCAACTCTAACCCTAACGCAAACCCTAACCCTAACCCTAACCCTAACCCTAACCTAACCCAAACCGTAACCCTAAACCTAACCCTAACCCTAACGCTAACCATAACCCTAACACTAACCCTTACCCTAACGCTAACACTAACCGTAACCTCTAACCCTAACCCTAAGCCTAACTCTACCCAAACCCAATCCCTAACCATAACACTAACCCTAACACTAACCCTAACACTAACTCTAACCCTAACGCAAACCCTAACCCTAACCCTAACCGTAACCCTAACTCTAACCCTAACCCTAACCCTTACCCTAACCCTAACCCAAACCCTAAACCTAACCCTAACCTTAACCCTAACCCTAACCCTAACTCTAACACTTACCTTAACTCCTAACCCTAACCCTACCCTAAACCTAACCCTAACCCTAACCCTAACGCAACCCTAACCCTAACCCTAACCCTAACACTAACTCTAACCCTAACACTAAACCTAACCCTAACCCTAACCCTAACCCTAAACCTAAAGCTAATCCTAACCCTAACCCCTAACCCTAACCCTAACTCTACCCTATTCCTAACCCTAACCCTTACCCTAACCCTTACACTAACCCTAACCCAAACCCTAAACCTAACCCTAACCCAAACCCTAACCCTAACCATAACAATAACACTTACGCTAACCGTAACCCCTAACCCTAACCCTACCCTAACCATAACCCTAAGCCTAACCCTAACCTGAAACGTAACCCTAACCCTAACGCAAACCCTAACCCTAACACTAATCCTAACCCTAACCCTAACAAAACCCTAAACCTAAACCTAACCCTAACCCTAACCCTAGTCCCTAACCTTAACCCTAACCGTAACCCTAACACTAACCCTAACCCTTACCCTAACCCTAACACTAGCCCTAACCCTAACCCTAACCCTAACACTAAGCGTAACTCTAACCCTAATTGTAACCCTAACCCTAACCGTAACCCTAACCCTAACCCCTAATCCTAACCCTAATCCTAACCCTAACCCTAACCCTAACACTAACCCTAACCCCTAACCCTAACCCTAAGCCTAACTCTACCCTAACCCAAACCCTTACCATAACCCTAACCCTAACACTAACCCTAACACTAACTCTAACCCTAACGCAAACCCTACACCTAACCCTAACCCTAACCCTAACCCTAACAGTAACCCTAACCCTAACCCTAACACCCCCCTAACCCTAACCCTAACCCTAACCCTAACCCTAACCCTAACACTTACCCTAACCCTAACCCTAACCCTAACCCTAATCCTAACCCTAACCCTATCCCTAACCCTCACCAAAATCCTAAACCTAACCCTAACCCTAACCCTAAACATAACCCTAAACCTAAACCCTAACTGTAACCCTAACCCTACCGTAACCCTAACCCTAACCCTAACCCTTACCATAACCCTAACCCTAACCCTAAACCCTAACCCGAACTCTAACCCTAACCCTAAATCTAAGGCTAACCGTAACCCCTAACCCTAACCCTAACCCTAACCCTACCCTAACCATAACCCTAACCCTTACCCTTACCCTAACCCTAACCCTAACCCTAACCGTAACCTAACCCTAACCCTAACCCTAACCCTAACCCTAACCCTAAACCCTAACCCTAACCCTAACCCGAACTCTAACCCTAACCCTAAATCTAAGGCTAACCGTAACCCCTAACCCTAACCCTAACCCTAACCCTACCCTAACCATAACCCTAACCCTTACCCTTACCCTAACCCTAACCCTAACCTGAACCCTAACCCTAACCCTAACCCTAACCCTAAGGCAAACCCTAACACTAAACCTAACACTAACCCTAACCCTAACAGTAAACCTAACTCTAAACCTAACCCTAACCCTAACCCAAATCCCTAACCTTAACACTAACCCAAAACCTAACCCTAACCCTATCACAAACACTAACCCTAACCATAACCCTAACCCTAACCCTAACACTAACACTAACACTAAACCCTAAACCTAAATCTAAACCTAACCCAAACCCTTACCCTAACCGTAATCCAAACCCTAACCCTAATCCTAACCCTAACCCTAACTCAAACCCTAAACCTAACCCTAACACTAACCCTAACCATAACCCTAACCCTAAACCCTAACCGTAACCCTAACCCTACCGTAACTCTAATCCTAACCCTAACCCTTACCATAACCCTAACCCTAACCCTAACCCTAACCCTAACCCTAAACCCTAACCCTAACCCTAACCCTAACCCTAACCCTAAGCCTAACTCTAAAAAAAAGAGGAACACTGTTCTAGATTCTTTTTTTTAACCCTAACCCTAACCCTAACCCTAACCCTAACCCAACCCTATACCTAACCCTAACCCTAACACTAATCCTAACCCTAAACCTAACCATAACCCTAACCCCTAACCCTAACACAAACCCTAAGCCTAACCCTAATCCTAACCCTAAACCTTACCCTAACCCTAACCCAAATCCTAACCCTAACCCTAACCCTAAGCCTAACACAAATCCTAACCCTAACCCTAACCCTAACCCTAAACCCTAACCCTAACCCTAACCGTAACCTAACCCTAACCCTAACCCTAACCCTAACCCTAACCCTAAACTGAACCCTAACCCTAACCCTAACCCTAACCCTAACGCAAACCCTAACCCAAACCCTAACCCTAACACTAACCCTAACCCTAACACTAACCTTAAACCTCACCCTAACCCTAACCCTAACCCTAACCCTAACTCTATCCCTAACCCTAACCCTTACCCTAACCCTCAACCAAACCCTATAGCTAACCCTAACCATAACCCTAATCCAAATCCTAACCCTAACCCTAAATCTAAGGCTAACCGTAACCCCTAACCCTAACCCTAATCCTAACCCTACCCTAACCATAACCCTAACCCTAACCCTAACCCTAACCCTAACCTGAACCCTAACCCTAACCCTAACCCTAAGGCAAACCCTAACACTAAACCTAACACTAACCCTAATCCTAACAGTAAACCTCACTCTAAACCTAACCCTTACCCTAACCCAAATCCCTAACCTTAACACTAACCCAAAACCTAACCCTAACCCTAACCCTAACCATAACCCTAACCCTAACCCTAACCCTAACCTGACCCTAACCCTAACCCTAACCCTAACCCTAACCATAACCCTAACCCTAACCCTAACCCTAAACTGAACTCTAACCCTAACCCTAACCCTAAGCCTAACGCAAACCCTAACCCAAACCCTAACCCTAACACTAACCCTAACACTAACCTTAAACCTCACCCTAACCCTAACCCTAACCCTAACTCTAACCCTAACCCTAACCCTTACCCTAACCCTAATCCAAACCCTATAGCTAACCCTAACCCTAACCCTAACCCAAATCCTAACCCTAACCCTAACCCTAAATCTAAGGCTAACCGTAACCCCTAACCCTAACCCTAACCCTAACCCTACCCTAACCATAACCCTAACCCTTACCTTAACCCTAACCCTAACCTCAACCCTAACCCTAACCCTAACCCTAAGGCAATCCCTAACACTAAACCTAACACTAACCCTAACCCTAACAGTAAACCTAAATCTAAACCTAACCCTAACCCTAACCCAAATCCCTAACCTTAACACTAACCCAAAACCTAACCCTAACCCTAACCCTAACCCTAACCCTAGCCCTAACCATAACCTTAACCCTAACCCTAACCCTAACCCTAACACTAACCCTTACCCTAACCCTAACCCTAACCCTAACGTAAACCATAAGCCTAACCCAACCCTAACACTAACCCTAACCCTAATTCTACCTCTAACCCTAACGCAAACCCTAACCCTAACCCTACCCTAACCCTAACCCTAACCCTAACCCTACCCTAATCCTAACCCTAACGCTTACCCTAACCCTAACACTAGCCCCAACCCTAACCCTAACACTAACACTAACACTAAACCCTAAACCTAACTCTAAACCTAACCCAAACCCTTACCCTAACCGTAATCCAAACCCTAACCCTAATCCTAACCCTAACCCTAACTCAAACCCTAAACCTAACCCTAACACTAACCCTAACCATAAACCTAACCCTAAACCCTAACCGTAACCCTAACCCTACCGTAACCCTAATCCTAACCCTAACCCTTACCATAACCCTAACCCTAACCCTAACCCTAACCCTAAACCCTAACCCTAACCCTAACCCTAACCCTAACCCTAAGCCTAACTCTAAAAAAAAGAGGAACACTGTTCTAAATTCTTTTTTTTAACCCTAACCCTAACCCTAACCCTAACCCAACCCTATACCTAACCCTAACCCTAACACTAATCCTAACCCTAAACCTAACCCTAACCCTAACCCCTAACCCTAACACAAACCCTAAGCCTAACCCTAATCCTAACCCTAAACCTTACCCTAACCCTAACCCAAATCCTAACCCTAACCCTAACCCTAAGCCTAACACAAATCCTAACCCTAACCCTAACCCTAACCCTAAACCCTAACCCTAACCGTAACCTAACCCTAACCCTAACCCTAACCCTAACCCTAACCCTAAACTGAACCCTAACCCTAACCCTAACCCTAACCCTAACGCAAACCCTAACCCAAACCCTAACCCTAACACTAACCCTAACCCTAACACTAACCTTAAACCTCACCCTAACCCTAACCCTAACCCTAACCCTAACTCTATCCCTAACCCTAACCCTTACCCTAACCCTAAACCAAACCCTATAGCTAACCCTAACCATAACCCTAATCCAAATCCTAACCCTAACCCTAAATCTAAGGCTAACCGTAACCCCTAACCCTAACCCTAATCCTAACCCTACCCTAACCATAACCCTAACCCTAACCCTAACCCTAACCCTAACCTGAACCCTAACCCTAACCCTAACCCTAAGGCAAACCCTAACACTAAACCTAACACTAACCCTAATCCTAACAGTAAACCTCACTCTAAACCTAACCCTTACCCTAACCCAAATCCCTAACCTTAACACTAACCCAAAACCTAACCCTAACCCTAACCCTAACCATAACCCTTACCCTAACCCTAACCCTAACCTGACCCTAACCCTAACCCTAACCCTAACCCTAACCATAACCCTAACCCTAACCCTAACCCTAAACTGAACTCTAACCCTAACCCTAACCCTAAGCCTAACGCAAACCCTAACCCAAACCCTAACCCTAACACTAACCCTAACCCTAACCTTAAACCTCACCCTAACCCTAACCCTAACCCTAACTCTAACCCTAACCCTAACCCTTACCCTAACCCTAATCCAAACCCTATAGCTAACCCTAACCCTAACCCTAACCCAAATCCTAACCCTAACCCTAACCCTAAATCTAAGGCTAACCGTAACCCCTAACCCTAACCCTAACCCTAACCCTACCCTAACCATAACCCTAACCCTTACCTTAACCCTAACCCTAACCTCAACCCTAACCCTAACCCTAACCCTAAGGCAATCCCTAACACTAAACCTAACACTAACCCTAACCCTAACAGTAAACCTAAATCTAAACCTAACCCTAACCCTAACCCAAATCCCTAACCTTAAAACTAACCCAAAACCTAACCCTAACCGTAACCCTAACCCTAACCCTAGCCCTAACCATAACCTTAACCCTAACCCTAACCCTAACCCTAACCCTTACCCTAACCCTAACCCTAACCCTAACCCTAACGTAAACCATAAGCCTAACCCAACCCTAACACTAACCCTAACCCTAATTCTACCTCTAACCCTAACGCAAACCCTAACCCTAACCCTACCCTAACCCTAACCCTAACCCTACCCTAATCCTAACCCTAACGCTTACCCTAACCCTAACACTAGCCCCAACCCTAACCCTAACACTAACACTAACACTAAACCCTAAACCTAACTCTAAACCTAACCCAAACCCTTACCCTAACCGTAATCCAAACCCTAACCCTAATCCTAACCCTAACCCTAACTCAAACCCTAAACCTAACCCTAACACTAACCCTAACCATAACCCTAACCCTAAACCCTAACCGTAACCCTAACCCTACCGTAACCCTAATCCTAACCCTAACCCTTACCATAACCCTAACCCTAACCCTAACCCTAACCCTAAACCCTAACCCTAACCCTAACCCTAACCCTAAGCCTAACTCTAAAAAAAAGAGGAACACTGTTCTAAATTCTTTTTTTTAACCCTAACCCTAACCCTAACCCTAACCCTAACCCAACCCTATACCTAACCCTAACCCTAACACTAATCCTAACCCTAAACCTAACCCTAACCCTAACCCCTAACCCTAACACAAACCCTAAGCCTAACCCTAATCCTAACCCTAAACCTTACCCTAACCCTAACCCAAATCCTAACCCTAACCCTAACCCTAAGCCTAACACAAATCCTAACCCTAACCCTAACCCTAACCCTAAACCCTAACCCTAACCCTAACCGTAACCTAACCCTAACCCTAACCCTAACCCTAACCCTAACCCTAAACTGAACCCTAACCCTAACCCTAACCCTAACCCTAACGCAAACCCTAACCCAAACCCTAACCCTAACACTAACCCTAACCCTAACACTAACCTTAAACCTCACCCTAACCCTAACCCTAACCCTAACCCTAACTCTATCCCTAACCCTAACCCTTACCCTAACCCTAAACCAAACCCTATAGCTAACCCTAACCATAACCCTAATCCAAATCCTAACCCTAACCCTAAATCTAAGGCTAACCGTAACCCCTAACCCTAACCCTAATCCTAACCCTACCCTAACCATAACCCTAACCCTAACCCTAACCCTAACCCTAACCTGAACCCTAACCCTAACCCTAACCCTAAGGCAAACCCTAACACTAAACCTAACACTAACCCTAATCCTAACAGTAAACCTCACTCTAAACCTAACCCTTACCCTAACCCAAATCCCTAACCTTAACACTAACCCAAAACCTAACCCTAACCCTAACCCTAACCATAACCCTTACCCTAACCCTAACCCTAACCTGACCCTAACCCTAACCCTAACCCTAACCCTAACCATAACCCTAACCCTAACCCTAACCCTAAACTGAACTCTAACCCTAACCCTAACCCTAAGCCTAACGCAAACCCTAACCCAAACCCTAACCCTAACACTAACCCTAACACTAACCTTAAACCTCACCCTAACCCTAACCCTAACCCTAACTCTAACCCTAACCCTAACCCTTACCCTAACCCTAATCCAAACCCTATAGCTAACCCTAACCCTAACCCTAACCCAAATCCTAACCCTAACCCTAACCCTAAATCTAAGGCTAACCGTAACCCCTAACCCTAACCCTAACCCTAACCCTACCCTAACCATAACCCTAACCCTTACCTTAACCCTAACCCTAACCTCAACCCTAACCCTAACCCTAACCCTAAGGCAATCCCTAACACTAAACCTAACACTAACCCTAACCCTAACAGTAAACCTAAATCTAAACCTAACCCTAACCCTAACCCAAATCCCTAACCTTAACACTAACCCAAAACCTAACCCTAACCGTAACCCTAACCCTAACCCTAGCCCTAACCATAACCTTAACCCTAACCCTAACCCTAAACCTAACCCTAACCCTTACCCTAACCCTAACCCTAACCCTAACCCTAACGTAAACCCTAAGCCTAACCCAACCCTAACACTAACCCTAACCCTAATTCTACCTCTAACCCTAACGCAAACCCTAACCCTAACCCTACCCTAACCCTAACCCTAACCCTACCCTAATCCTAACCCTAACGCTTACCCTAACCCTAACACTAGCCCTAACCCTAACCCTAACCCTAACAATAAGCGTAACTCTAACCCTAATTGTAACCCTAGCCCTAACCGTAACCATAACTCTAACCCCTAATCCTAACCCTAATCCTATCCCTAACCCTATCCCTAACACTAACCCTAACCCCTAACCCTAACCCTAAGACTAACTCTACCCTAACCCAAACCCTTACCATAACCCTAACCCTAACACTAACCCTAACACTAACTCTAACCCTAACGCAAACCCTAAACCTAACCCTAACCCTAAAACTAACAGTAACCCTAACCCTAACCCTAACCCTTACCCTAACTCTAACCCAAACCCTAACCCTAACCCTAACCCTTACCCTAACCCTAACCCAAACCTTAACCCAAACCCTAACCCTAACCCTAACCCTAACCCTTACCCTAACCCTAACCCTAACCCTAACCCTAATCCTAACCCTAACCCTAACCCTAACCCTCAGCAAAACCCTAAACCTAACCCTAACCCTAACCCTAAACATAACCCTAAACCTAAACCCTAACCCTAACCCTAATCCTACCGTAACCCTAACCCTAACCCTTACCATAACCCTAACCCTAACCCTAACCCTAACCCTAACCCTAAACCCTAACCCGAACTCTAACCCTAACCCTAAATCTAAGGCTAACCGTAACCCCTAACCCTAACCCTAACCCTAACCCTACCCTAACCATAACCCTAACGCTTACCCTAACCCTAACCCTAACCTGAACCCTAACCCTAACCCTAACCCTAAGGCAAACCCTAACACTAAAACTAACACTAACCCTAACCCTAACAGTAAACCTAACTCTAAACCTAACTCTAACCCTAACCCAAATCCCTAACCTTAACACTAACCCAAAACCTAACCCTAACCCTATCCCAAACCCTAACCCTAACCATAACCCTAACCCTAACCCTAACGTAAACCCTAAGCCTAACCCAACCCTAACACTAACCCTAACCCTAATTCTAACTCTAACCCTAACGCAAATCCTAACCCTAACCCTAACCCTAAACCTAACCCTAAACCTAACCCTAACCGTAACCGTAACCCAAACCCTAACCATAACCCTAACCCTAACACTACCCTAACCCTAACTCTAACCCTAACGCAAACGCTAACCCTAACCCTAACCCTAACCCTAACCCTAACCGTAACCCTAACACTAACCCTAACCCTTACCCTAACCCTATCCCAAACCCTAACCCTAACCCTAACCCTAACCCTAACCCTAAGCCTAACTCTAAAAGGAAGAGGAACACTGTTCTAAATTCTTTTTTTTAACCCTAACCCTAACCTAACCCAACCCTATACCTAACCCTAACCCTAACACTAATCCTAACCCTAAACCTAACCCTAACCCTAACCCTTAACCCTAACACAAACCCTAACCCTAACTCTATCCCTAACCCTAACCCTTACCCTAACCCTAAACCAAACCCTATAGCTAACCCTAACCATAACCCTAATCCAAATCCTAACCCTAACCCTAAATCTAAGGCTAACCGTAACCCCTAACCCTAACCCTAAACCTAACCCTACCCTAACCCTAACCCTAACCCTAACCCTAACCCTAACCTGAACCCTAACCCTAACCCTAACCCTAACCCTAAGGCAAACCCTAACACTAAACCTAACACTAACCCTAATCCTAACAGTAAACCTCACTCTAAACCTAACCCTTACCCTAACCCAAATCCATAACCTTAACCCTAACGCAAAACCTAACCCTAACCCTAACGCTAACCCTAACCCTAACCCAAACCCTAACCATAACCCTAACCCTAACCCTAACCCTAAACTGAACCCTAACCATAACCCTAACCCTAACCATAACCCTAACGTAAACCCTAAGCCTAACCCAACCCTAACCCTAACCCTAACCCTAATTCTAACTCTAACCCTAACACTAACCCTAACCCAAATCCTAACACTAACCCTAACCCTAACCATAACCTTAACCCTAACCCTAACCCTAACACTAACTCTAACCCTAACACAAACCCTAACCCTAACCCTAACCCTAACCCTAACCCTAACTAACCGTAACCCTAACCCTAACCCTAACCCTAACCTGACCCTAACCCTAACCCTAACCCTAACCCTAAACTGAACCCTATCCCTAACCCTAACCCTAAGCCTAACGCAAACCCTAACCCAAACCCTAACCCTAACACTAACCCTAACCCTAACACTAACCTTAAACCTCACCCTAACCCTAACCCTAACCCTAACTCTAACCCTAACCCTAACCCTTACCCTAACCTAATCCAAACCCTATAGCTAACCCTAACCCTAACCCTAACCCAAATCCTAACCCTAACCCTAACCCTAAATCTAAGGCTAACCGTAACCCCTAACCCTAACCCTAACCCTAACCCTACCCTAACCATAACCCTAACCCTTACCTTAACCCTAACCCTAACCTCAACCCTTACCCTAACCCTAACCCTAACCCTAAGGCAAACCCTAACACTAAACCTAACACTAACCCTAACCCTAACAGTAAACCTAACTCTAAACCTAACCCTAACCCTAACCCAAATCCCTAACCTTAACACTAACCCAAAACCTAACCCTAACCCTAACCCTAACCCTAACCCTAGCCCTAACCATAACCTTAACCCTAACGTAAACCCTAAGCCTAACCCAACCCTAACACTAACCCTAACCCGAATTCTACCTCTAACCCTAACGCAAACCCTAACCCTAACCCTAACCTTAACCCTAACCTAACCCAAACCGTAACCCTAAACCTAACCCTAACCCTAACCGTAACCCTAACCCTAACACTAACCCTTACCCTAACGCTAACACTAACCCTAACCCATAACCCTAACCCTAAGCCTAACTCTACCCTAACCCAATCCCTAACCATAACACTAACCCTAACACTAACCCTAACACTAACTCTAACCCTAACGCAAACCCTAACCCTAACCCTAACCATAACCGTAACCCTAACCCTAACCGTAACCCTAACCCTAACCCTTACCCTAACCCTAACCCAAACCCTAACCCTAACCCTAACCCTAACCCTAACCCTAACTCTAACACTTACCTTAACTCCTAACCCTAACCCTAACCCTACCCTAAACCTAACCCTAACCCTAACCCTAACGCAACCCTAACCCTAACCCTAAGCCTAAACCTAACACTAACACTAAACCCTAACCCTAACCCTAACACTTAACCTAACCGTAATCCAAACCCTAACCCTAACCCTAACCCAAACCCTAAAGCTAACCCTAACCCTAACATTAACCCTAACCCTAAACCCTAACCCTAACCCTAATCCTACCGTAACTCTAACCCTAACCCTAACCCTTACCCTAACCCTAATCCAAACCCTAAACCTAACCCTAACCGTAACCCTAACCCAAACCGTAACCCTAACCCTACCCTAACCCTAACCCTAACCCTAACCCTACCCTATTCCTAACCCTAACGCTTACCCTAACCCTAACACTAGCCCTAACCCTAACCCTAACCCTAACACTAAGCGTAACTCTAACCCTAATTGTAACCCTAACCCTAACCGTAACCCTAACCCTAACCCCTAATCCTAACCCTAATCCTAACCCTAACCCTATCCCTAACACTAACCCTAACCCCTAACCCTAACCCTAAGACTAACTCTACCCTAACCCAAACCCTTACCATAACCCTAACCCTAACACTAACCCTAACACTAACTCTAACCCTAACGCAAATCCTAAACCTAACCCTAACCCTAAAACTAACAGTAACCCTAACCCTAACCCTAACCCTTACCCTAACTCTAACCCAAACCCTAACCCTAACCCTAATCCTAACCCTAACCCAAACCTTAACCCTAACCCTAACCCTAACCCTAACCCTAACCCTTACCCTAACCCTAACCCTAACCCTAACCCTAACCATAACCATAACCCTAACTCTAACACTTACCCTAACCCCTAACCCTATCCCTACCCTAAACCTAACCCTAACCCAAACCCTAACCCTAACCCTAACGCAACCCTAAGCCTAACCCTAAGCCTAAACCTAACCCTAACCCTAACCCTAACCCTAACCCCAACCTAACCCAAACCGTAACCCTAACCCTAACCCTAACCCTAAGCCTAACCTTAACCCTACCCTAATCCTAACCCTAACGCTTACCCTAACCCTAACCCTAACCCTAACCCTAACCCTAACCCTAACACTAACTCTAACCCTAACACAAACCCTAACCCTAACCCTAACCCTAACCCTAACCCTAACCCTAACTAACCATAACCCTAACCCTAACCCTAACGCTAACCCTAACCTGACCCTAACCCTAACCCTAACCCTAACCCTAACCCTAACCCTAAACTGAACCCTAACCCTAACCCTAACCCTAACGCAAACCCTAACCCAAACCCTAACCCAAACACTAACCCTAACCCTAAAACTAACCTTAAACCTCACCCTAACCCTAACCCTAACTCTAACCCTAACTCTAACCCTTACCCTAACCCTAACCAAAACCCTATAGCTAACCCTAACCCTAACCCAAATCCTAACCCTAACCCTAACCCTAAATCTAAGGCTAACCGTAACCCCTAACCCTAACCCTAACCCTAACCCAACCCTAACCATAACCCTAACCCTTACCCTAACCCTAACCCTAACCTGAACCCTAACCCTAACCCTAACCCTAACCCTAACCCTAAGGCAAACCCTAACACTAAACCTAATACTAACCCTAACCCTAACAGTAAACCTAAATCTAAACCTAACCCTAACCCTAACCCAAATCCCTAACCTTAACACTAACCCAAAACCTAACCCCAACCCTAACCCTAACCCTAACCATAACCTTAACCCTAACCCTAACGTAAACCCTAAGCCTAACCCAACCCTAACACTAACCCTAACCCTAATTCTAATTCTAACCCTAACGCAAACCATAACCCTAACCCTAACCCTAACCCTAACCCTAACCCTAACCTAACACAAACCGTAACCCTAACCCTAACCCTAACCCTAACCCTTACCCTAACCCTAACACTAACCCTAACCCCTAACCCTAACCCTAAGCCTAACTCTACCCTAACCCAATCCCTAACCATAACCCTAAACCTAACACTAACCCTAACACTAACTCTAACCCTAACGCAAACTCTAACCCTAACCCTAACCCTAAAACTAACCGTAACCCTAACCCTAACCATAACCCTTACCCTAACCCTAACCCAAACCCTAACCCTAACCCTAACCATAACCATAACCCTAACTCTAACACGTACCCTAACCCCTAACCCTATCCCTACCCTAAACCTAACCCTAACCCAAACCCTAACCCTAACCCTAACGCAACCCTAACCCTAACACTAAGCCTAAACCTAACCCTAACCCTAACCCTAACCCTAACCTAACACAAACCGTAACCCTAATCCTAACCCTAACCCTAACACTAACCCTAACCCCTAACCCTAACCCTAAGCCTAACTCTACCCTAACCCAATCCCTAACCATAACCCTAAACCTAACACTAACCCTAACACTAACTCTAACCCTAACGCAAACTCTAACCCTAACCCTAACACTTACCCTAACCGTAATCCAAACCCTAACCCTAACCCTAACCCAAAACCTAAAGCTAACCCTAACCCTAACATTAACCCTAACATTAAACCCTAACCCTAACCCTAACCCTACCGTAACTCTAACCCTAACCCTCACCCTTACCCTAACCCTAATCCAAACCCTAAACCTAACCCTAACCGTAACCCTAACCCAAACCCTAACCCTAACCCAAACCCTAATCCTACCCTAATCCTAACCCTAACGCTTACCCTAACCCTAAAACTAGCCCTAACCCTAACCCTAACCCTAACACTAAGCGTAACTCTAACCCTAATTGTAACCCTAACCCTAACCGTAACCCTAACCCTAACCCCTAATCCTAACCCTAATCCTAACCCTAACCCTATCCCTAACACTAACCCTAACCCCTAACCCTAACCCTAAGACTAACTCTACCCTAACCCAAACCCTTACCATAACCCTAACCCTAACACTAACCCTAACACTAACTCTAACCCTAACGCAAACCCTAAACCTAACCCTAACCCTAAAACTAACAGTAACCCTAACCCTAACCCTAACCCTTACCCTAACTCTAACCCAAACCCTAACCCTAACCCTAACCCTAACCCTAACCCAAACCTTAACCCTAACCCTAACCCTAACCCTAACCCTAACCCTAACCCTAACCCTTACCCTAACCCTAACCCTAACCCTAACCCTAATCCTAACCCTAACCCTAACCCTAACCCTCACCAAAACCCTAAACCTAACCCTAACACTAACCCTAAACATAACCCTAAACCTAAACCCTAACCGTAATCCTAACCCTACCGTAAACCTAATCCTAACCCTAACCCTTACCATAACCCTAACCCTAACCCTAACCCTAACCCTAAACCCTAACCCGAACTCTAACCCTAACCCTAAATCTAAGGCTAACCGTAACCCCTAACCCTAACACTAACCCTAACCCTACCCTAACCATAACCCTAACGCTTACCCTAACCCTAACCCTAACCTGAACCCTAACCCTAACCCTAACCCTAACCCTAAGGCAAACCCTAACACTAAACCTAACACTAACCCTAACCCTAACAGTAAACCTAACTCTAAACCTAACTCTAACCCTAACCCAAATCCCTAACCTTAACACTAACCCAAAACCTAACCCTAACCCTATCCCAAACCCTAACCCTAACCATAACCCTAACCCTAACCCTAACCCTAACGTAAACCCTAAGCCTAACCCAACCCTAACACTAACCCTCACCCTTATTCTAACTCTAACCCTAACGCAAATCCTAACCCAAACCCTAAACCTAACCCTAACCTAACCCAAACCGTAACCCTAACCCTAACCCTAACCCTTACCCTAACCATAACACAAACCCTAACCCCTAACCCTAACCCTAACCCTAACTCTTCTAAATTCTTTTTTTTAATCCTAACCCTAACCCTAACCATAAACGCTAACCCTAACCTAAACCCTAACCTAACCCTAACCCTAACCCTAACCTGAACCCTAACCATAACCCTCACGCAAACCCTAACCAAACCCTAACCCTAACACTAACCATAACCCCAACACTAACCCTAACCCTAACCCTAACCCTAAACCTAACTCTAATCCTAACCCTAACTCCTAACCCTGACCCTAACTCTACCCTATTCCTAACCCTAACCTTTACCATAACCCTTACCCTAACCATAACAGAAACCCTAACCCTAACCCTAACCCTAATCCTAACCCTAACGCTAACCCTAACCCTAACACTAACGCTAACCGAAACCCCTAACCCTAACCCTAACCCTAATCCTAACCCTAACCCTAACCCTAACCCTAACCCTAACCCTAAAGCCTAACCCTAACCCTAACCCTAACCCTAACCGTACCCGTAACCCTAAACCTAACCCTAACCATAACCATAACACTTACCCTAACTCTAACCCAAACCCTAACCGTAACCCTAACCCTTACCCAAACACTAAACCTAACCCTAACCCTAACCCTAATCCTAACCCTAACCCCTAACCCTACCCCTAACCCAACCGTAACCGTAACCCCAACCTTAACCATTACCCTAACCCTAACCCAAACCCTAACCCTAACACTAACCCTAACCCAAACCCTAACCCAAACCCTAACCCTAACCCTAACCCTAACGCTAACCCTAACCCCTAACGCTAACCCTAACCTAAACCCTAACCTAACCCTAACCCTAACCCTAACCTGAACCCTAACCATAACCCTCACGCAAACCCTAACCAAACCCTAACCATAACACTAACCATAACCCCAACACTAACCCTAACCCTAACCCTAAACCTAACCCTAATCCTAACCCTAACTCCTAACCCTGACCCTAACTCTACCCTATTCCTAACCCTAACCCTTACCATAACCCTTACCCTAACCCTAACACAAACCCTAACCCTAACCCTAACCCTAATCCTAACCCTAAACCAAACCCTAACCCTAACCCTAACACTAACGCTAACCGTAACCCCTAACCCTAACCCTAACCCTAACCCTACCCTAACCATAACCCTAACCCTAACCCTTACCCTAACCATAACCCTAACCCAAACCCTAACGCAAACCCTAACCCTAACCCTAACTGTAACCCTAACCCTAACCCTAACTCTAACCCAAAATCTAACCCAAACCCTAACCTAACACTAACCCTAACGCTAAGCCTAACCCTAACCCTAACCCTAACCTGAAACCTAACCCTAACCCTAACCTTAACCCTCACGCAAACCCTAACCAAACCCTAACCCTAACACTAACACTAACACTAACACTAACCCTAAACCTAACCCTAACCCTAAACCTAACCCTAATCCTAACCCTAACCCCTAACCCTGACCCTAACTCTATCCTATTCCTAACCCTAACCCTTACCATAACCCTTACCCTAACCCTAACCCAAACCCTAACCCAAACCCTAACCCTAACCCTAACCCTAACGCTAACCCTAATTCCTAACGCTAACCCAAACCTAAACCCTAACCTAACCCTAACCCTAACCCTAACCTGAACCCTAACCCTAACCCTAACCCTCACGCAAACCCTAACCAAACCCTAACCCTAACACTAACCATAACCCCAACACTAACCCTAACCCTAACCCTAAGCCTAAACCTAACCCTAATCCTAACCCTAACTCCTAACCCTGACCCTAACTCTACCCTATTCCTAACCCTAACCCTTACCATAACCCTTACCCTAACCCTAACCCAAACCCTAACCCTAACCCTAATCCTAACCCTAAACCAAACCCTAACCCTAACCCTAACACTAACGCTAACCGTAACCCCTAACCCTAAACCTAACCCTATCCTAACCATAACCCTAACCCTAACCCTAACCGTAACCTGAACCCTAACCCTAACCCGAACGCAAACCCTAACCCTAACCCTAACACTAACCCTAACCCTAACCCTAACCCTAACAGTAACCCTAAACCTAAACCTAACCCTAACCCTAACCCTAATCCCTAACCTTAACCCTAACCCAAAACCTGA
>JAQJZF010000050.1:222500-232500 GCA_028537955.1 Microtus californicus
CTAACTCAAATCCTAACCCTAACCCTAACCCTAAATATAAGGCTAACCGTAACCCCTAACCCTAACCCTAACCCTAACCCTACCCTAACCATAACCCTAATCCTTACCTTAACCCTAACCCTAACCTCAACCCTAACCCTAACCCTAACCCTAAGGCAAACCCTAACACTAAACCTAACACTAACCCTAACCCTAACAGTAAACCTAACTCTAAACCTAACCCTAACCCTAACCCTAACCAGAACCTTAACCCTAACGTAAACCCTAAGCCTCTCCCAACCCTAACACTAACCCTAACCCTAATTCCAACTCTAACCCTAACGCAAACCCTAACCCTAACCCTTACCCTAACCCTAACCTAACCCAAACCGTAACCCTAAACCTAACCCTAACCCTAACGCTAACCCTAACCCTAACACTAACCCTTACCCTAACGCTAACACTAACCGTAACCTCTAACCCTAACCCTAAGCCTAACTCTACCCAAACCCAATCCCTAACCATAACACTAACCCTAACACTAACCCTAACACTAACTCTAACCCTAACGCAAACCCTAACCCTAACCCTAACCGTAACCCTAACTCTAACCCTAACCCTAACCCTTACCCTAACCCTAACCCAAACCCTAAACCTAACCCTAACCTTAACCCTAACCCTAACCCTAACTCTAACACTTACCTTAACTCCTAACCCTAACCCTACCCTAAACCTAACCCTAACCCTAACCCTAACGCAACCCTAACCCTAACCCTAACCCTAACCCTAACACTAACTCTAACCCTAACACTAAACCTAACCCTAACCCTAACCCTAACCCTAAACCTAAAGCTAATCCTAACCCTAACCCCTAACCCTAACCCTAACTCTACCCTATTCCTAACCCTAACCCTTACCCTAACCCTTACACTAACCCTAACCCAAACCCTAAACCTAACCCTAACCCAAACCCTAACCCTAACCATAACAATAACACTTACGCTAACCGTAACCCCTAACCCTAACCCTACCCTAACCATAACCCTAAGCCTAACCCTAACCTGAAACGTAACCCTAACCCTAACGCAAACCCTAACCCTAACACTAATCCTAACCCTAACCCTAACAAAACCCTAAACCTAAACCTAACCCTAACCCTAACCCTAGTCCCTAACCTTAACCCTAACCGTAACCCTAACACTAACCCTAACCCTTACCCTAACCCTAACACTAGCCCTAACCCTAACCCTAACCCTAACACTAAGCGTAACTCTAACCCTAATTGTAACCCTAACCCTAACCGTAACCCTAACCCTAACCCCTAATCCTAACCCTAATCCTAACCCTAACCCTAACCCTAACACTAACCCTAACCCCTAACCCTAACCCTAAGCCTAACTCTACCCTAACCCAAACCCTTACCATAACCCTAACCCTAACACTAACCCTAACACTAACTCTAACCCTAACGCAAACCCTACACCTAACCCTAACCCTAACCCTAACCCTAACAGTAACCCTAACCCTAACCCTAACACCCCCCTAACCCTAACCCTAACCCTAACCCTAACCCTAACACTTACCCTAACCCTAACCCTAACCCTAACCCTAATCCTAACCCTAACCCTATCCCTAACCCTCACCAAAATCCTAAACCTAACCCTAACCCTAACCCTAAACATAACCCTAAACCTAAACCCTAACTGTAACCCTAACCCTACCGTAACCCTAACCCTAACCCTAACCCTTACCATAACCCTAACCCTAACCCTAAACCCTAACCCGAACTCTAACCCTAACCCTAAATCTAAGGCTAACCGTAACCCCTAACCCTAACCCTAACCCTAACCCTACCCTAACCATAACCCTAACCCTTACCCTTACCCTAACCCTAACCCTAACCTGAACCCTAACCCTAACCCTAACCCTAACCCTAAGGCAAACCCTAACACTAAACCTAACACTAACCCTAACCCTAACAGTAAACCTAACTCTAAACCTAACCCTAACCCTAACCCAAATCCCTAACCTTAACACTAACCCAAAACCTAACCCTAACCCTATCACAAACCCTAACCCTAACCATAACCCTAACCCTAACCCTAACACTAACACTAACACTAAACCCTAAACCTAACTCTAAACCTAACCCAAACCCTTACCCTAACCGTAATCCAAACCCTAACCCTAATCCTAACCCTAACCCAAACCTTAACCCTAACCCTAACCCTAATCCTAAACCTAACCCAAACCTTAACCCTAACCCTAACCCTAACCCTAACCCTAACCCTTACCCTAACCCTAACCCTAACCCTAACCCTAACCCTAATACTAACCCTATCCCTAACCCTAACCCTCACCAAAACCCTAAACCTAACCCTAACCCTAACCCTAAACATAACCCTAAACCTAAATCCTAACCGTAACCCTAACCCTACCGTAACCCTAACCCTAACCCTAACCCCAAACCCTAACCCTAACCATAACCCTAACCCTAACCCTAACGTAAACCCTAAGCCTAACCCAACCCTAACACTAACTCTAACCCTAATTCTAACTCTAACCCTAACGCAAATCCTAACCCTAACCCTAACCCTAAACCTAACCCTAACCTAACCCAAACCGTAACCCTAACCCTAACCCTAACCCTAACCCTTACCCTAACCCTAACACAAACCCTAACCCCTAACCCTAACCCTAAGCCTAACTCTACCCTAACCCTATCCCTAACCATAACCCTAACCCTAACACTAACCCTAACACCAACTCTAACCCTAACGCAAACCCTAACCCTAATCCTAACTCTAACCCTAACCATAACCCTAACCCTAACCCTAACCCTAACCCTTACCCTAACCCTAAGGCAAACACTAACCCTAACCCTACCCTAACCCTAACCCTAACTCTAACAATTACCCTAACCCCTAACCCTAACCCTAACGCTAACCCAACCCTAAACCTAACCCTAACCCAAACCCTAACCCTAACCCTAACGCAACCCTAACCCTAACCCTAAGCCTAAACCTAACACTAACACTAAAGCCTAACCCTAACCCTAACACTTACCCTAACCGTAATCCAAACCCTAACCCTAACCCTAACCCAAACCCTAACCCTAACCCTAACATTAACCCTAACCCTAAACCCTAACCCTAACCCTAACCCTACCGTAACTCTAACCCTAACCCTAACCCTTACCCTAACCCTAATCCAAACCCAAAACCTAACCCTAACCGTAACCCTAACCCAAACCGTAACCCTAACCCTAACCCTAACCCTAAGCCTAACCATAACCCTAACCCTAACCCTAACCGTAACCCTAACCCTAACCCTAACATGACCCTTCCCTAAAACTAACCCTTACCCTAACGCTAACACTAACCCTAACCCATAACCCTAACCCTAAGCCTAACTCTACCCTAATCCAATCCCTAACCATAACACTAACCCTAACACTAACCCTAACACTAACTCTAACCCTAACGCAAACCCTAACCCTAACCCTAACCCTAACCGTAACCCTAACCCTAATCGTAACCCTAACCCTAACCCTTACCCTAACCCTAACCCAAACCCTAACCCTAACCCTAACCCTAACCCTAACCCTAACTCTAACACTTACCTTAACTCCTAACCCTAACCCTAACCCTACCCTAAACCTAACCCTAACCCTAACCCTAACGCAACCCTAACCCTAACCCTAAGCCTAAACCTAACACTAACACTAAACCCTAACCCTAACACTTAACATAACCGTAATCCAAACCCTAACCCTAACCCTAACCCAAACCCTAAAGCTAACCCTAACCCTAACATTAACCCTAACCCTAAACCCTATCCCTAACCCTAATCCTACCGTAACTCTAACCCTAACCCTAACCCTTACCCTAACCCTAATCCAAACCCTAAACCTAACCGTAACCGTAACCCTAACCCAAACCGTAACCCTAACCCTACCCTAACCCTAACCCTAACCCTAACCCTACCCTAATCCTAACCCTAACGCTTACCCTAACCCTAACACTAGACCTAACCCTAACCCTAACCCTAACACTAAGCGTAACTCTAACCCTAATTGTAACCCTATCCCTAACCGTAACCCTAACCCTAACCCCTAATCCTAACCCTAATCCTAACCCTAACCCTATCCCTAACACTAACCCTAAACCCTAACCCTAACCCTAAGACTAACTCTACCCTAACCCAAACCCTTACCATAACCCTAACCCTAACACTAACCCTAACACTAACTCTAACCCTAACGCAAATCCTAAACCTAACCCTAACCCTAAAACTAACAGTAACCCTAACCCTAACCCTAACCCTTACCCTAACTCTAACCCAAACCCTAACCCTAACCCTAATCCTAACCATAACCCAAACCTTAACCCTAACCCTAACCCTAACCATAACCCTAACCCTAACCCTAACCCTTACCCTAACCCTAACCCTAACCCTAACCCTAATCCTAACCCTAACCCTAACCCTCAACAAAACCCTAAACCTAACCCTAACCCTAACCCTAAACATAACCCTAAACCTAAATCCTAACCGTAACCCTATCCCTACCGTAACCCTAACCCTAACCCTAACCCCAAACCCTAACCCTAACCATAACCCTAACCCTAACCCTAACGTAAACCCTAAGCCTAACCCAACCCTAACACTAACCCTAACCCTAATTCTAACTCTAACCCTAACGCAAATCCTAACCCTAACCCTAACCCTAAACCTAACCCTAACCTAACCCAAACCGTAACCCTAACCCTAACCCTAACCCTTACCCTAACCCTAACACAAACCCTAACCCCTAACCCTAACCCTAAGCCTAACTCTACCCTAACCCAATCCCTAACCATAACCCTAACCCTAACACTAACCCTAACACTAACTCTAACCCTAACGCAAACCCTAACCCTAATCCTAACCCTAACCCTAACCATAACCCTAACCCTAACCCTAACCCTAACCCTTACCCTAACCCTAACGCAAACACTAACCCTAACCCTACCCTAACCCTAACCCTAACTCTAACACTTACCCTAACCCCTAACCCTAACCCTAACGCTAACCCTACCCTAAACCTAACCCTAACCCAAACCCTAACCCTAACCCTAACGCAACCCTAACCCTAACCCTAAGCCTAAACCTAACACTAACACTAAACCCTAACCCTAACACTAACACTTACCCTAACCGTAATCCAAACCCTAACACTAACCCTACCGTAACTCTAACCCTAACCCTAACCCTTACCCTAACCCTAATCCAAACCCAAAACCTAACCCTTACCGTAACCCAAACCCAAACCGTAACCCTAACCCTAACCCTAACCCTAAGCCTAACCATAACCCTAACCCTAACCCTAACCCTAACCCTAACCCTAACCTGACCCTAACCCTAACCCTAACCCTAACCCTAACCCTAATCCTAACCCTAACCCTAACCCTAACTCTCACCAAAACCCTAAACCTAACCCTAACCCTAACCCTGAACATAACCCTAAACCTAAACCCTAACCGTAACCCTAACCCTACCGTAACCCTAACCCTAACCCTAACCCTAACCCTTACCATAACCCTAACCCTAACCCTAACCCTAACCCTAAACCCTAACCCGAACTCTAACCCTAACCCTAAATCTAAGGCTAACCGTAACCCCTAACCCTAACCCTAACCCTAACCCTACCCTAACCATAACCCTAATGCTTACCCTAACCCTAACCCTAACCTGAACCCTAACCCTAACCCTAACCCTAACCCTAAGGCAAACCCTAACACTAAACCTAACACTAACACTTACCCTAACAGTAAACCTAACTCTAAACCTAACTCTAACCCTAACCCAAATCCCTAACCTTAACACTAACCCAAAACCTAACCCTAACCCTATCCCAAACCCTAACCCTAACCATAACCCTAACCCTAACCCTAACGTAAACCCTAAGCCTAACCCAACCCTAACACTAACCCTAACCCTAATTCTAACTCTAACCCTAACGCAAATCCTAACCCTAACCCTAACCCTAAACCTAACCCTAACCTAACCCAAACCGTAACCCTAACCCTAACCCTAACCCTTACCCTAACCCTAACACAAACCCTAACCCCTAACCCTAACCCTAAGCCTAACTCTACCCTAACCCAATCCCTAACCATAACCCTAACCCTAACACTAACCCTAACACTAACTCTAACCCTAACGCAAACCCTAACCCTAATCCTAACCCTAACCCTAACCATAACCCTAACCCTAACCCTAACCCTAACCCTTACCCTAACCCTAACGCAAACACTAACCCTAACCCTACCCTAACCCTAACCCTAACTCTAACACTTACCCTAACCCCTAACCCTAACCCTAACCCTAACCCTACCCTAAACCTAACCCTAACCCAAACCCTAACCCTAACCCTAATGCAACCCTAACCCTAACCCTAAGCCTAAACCTAACACTAACACTAAACCCTAACCCTAAACCTAACACTTACCCTAACCGTAATCCAAACCCTAACCCTAACGCTAACCCAAACCCTAACCCTAACCCTAACCCTAACATTAACCCTAACCTTAAACCCTAACCCTAACCCTAACCCTACCGTAACTCTAACCCTAACCCTAACCCTTACCCTAACCCTAAACCAAACCCAAAACCTAACCCTAAAAGTAATCCTAACCCAAACCGTAACCCTAACCCTAACCCTAACCCAAACCCTAACCCTAACCCTAACCCTAACCATAACCATAACCCTAACTCTAACACTTACCCTAACCCCTAACCCTATCCCTACCCTAAACCTAACCCTAACCCAAACCCTAACCCTAACCCTAACGCAACCCTAACCCTAACCCTAAGCCTAAACCTAACCCTAACCCTAACCCTAACCCTAACCCTAACCTAACCCAAACCGTAACCCTAACCCTAACCCTAACCCTAAGCCTAACCCTAACCCTAACCCTAACCCTAACCCTAACCCTAACCCTAACCCTAACCCTAACCATAACCATAACCCTAACTCTAACACTTACCCTAACCCCTAACCCTATCCCTACCCTAAACCTAACCCTAACCCAAACCCTAACCCTAACCCTAACGCAACCCTAAGCCTAACCCTAAGCCTAAACCTAACCCTAACCCTAACCCTAACCCTAACCCCAACCTAACCCAAACCGTAACCCTAACCCTAACCCTAACCCTAAGCCTAACCTTAACCCTACCCTAATCCTAACCCTAACGCTTACCCTAACCCTAACCCTAACCCTAACCCTAACCCTAACCCTAACACTAACTCTAACCCTAACACAAACCCTAACCCTAACCCTAACCCTAACCCTAACCCTAACCCTAACCCTAACTAACCATAACCCTAACCCTAACCCTAACGCTAACCCTAACCTGACCCTAACCCTAACCCTAACCCTAACCCTAACCCTAACCCTAAACTGAACCCTAACCCTAACCCTAACCCTAACGCAAACCCTAACCCAAACCCTAACCCAAACACTAACCCTAACCCTAAAACTAACCTTAAACCTCACCCTAACCCTAACCCTAACTCTAACCCTAACTCTAACCCTTACCCTAACCCTAACCAAAACCCTATAGCTAACCCTAACCCTAACCCAAATCCTAACCCTAACCCTAACCCTAAATCTAAGGCTAACCGTAACCCCTAACCCTAACCCTAACCCTAACCCAACCCTAACCATAACCCTAACCCTTACCCTAACCCTAACCCTAACCTGAACCCTAACCCTAACCCTAACCCTAACCCTAACCCTAAGGCAAACCCTAACACTAAACCTAATACTAACCCTAACCCTAACAGTAAACCTAAATCTAAACCTAACCCTAACCCTAACCCAAATCCCTAACCTTAACACTAACCCAAAACCTAACCCCAACCCTAACCCTAACCCTAACCATAACCTTAACCCTAACCCTAACGTAAACCCTAAGCCTAACCCAACCCTAACACTAACCCTAACCCTAATTCTAATTCTAACCCTAACGCAAACCATAACCCTAACCCTAACCCTAACCCTAACCCTAACCCTAACCTAACACAAACCGTAACCCTAACCCTAACCCTAACCCTAACCCTTACCCTAACCCTAACACTAACCCTAACCCCTAACCCTAACCCTAAGCCTAACTCTACCCTAACCCAATCCCTAACCATAACCCTAAACCTAACACTAACCCTAACACTAACTCTAACCCTAACGCAAACTCTAACCCTAACCCTAACCCTAAAACTAACCGTAACCCTAACCCTAACCATAACCCTTACCCTAACCCTAACCCAAACCCTAACCCTAACCCTAACCATAACCATAACCCTAACTCTAACACGTACCCTAACCCCTAACCCTATCCCTACCCTAAACCTAACCCTAACCCAAACCCTAACCCTAACCCTAACGCAACCCTAACCCTAACACTAAGCCTAAACCTAACCCTAACCCTAACCCTAACCCTAACCTAACACAAACCGTAACCCTAATCCTAACCCTAACCCTAACCCTAACCCTTACCCTAACCCTAACACTAACCCTAACCCCTAACCCTAACCCTAAGCCTAACTCTACCCTAACCCAATCCCTAACCATAACCCTAAACCTAACACTAACCCTAACACTAACTCTAACCCTAACGCAAACTCTAACCCTAACCCTAACACTTACCCTAACCGTAATCCAAACCCTAACCCTAACCCTAACCCAAAACCTAAAGCTAACCCTAACCCTAACATTAACCCTAACATTAAACCCTAACCCTAACCCTAACCCTACCGTAACTCTAACCCTAACCCTCACCCTTACCCTAACCCTAATCCAAACCCTAAACCTAACCCTAACCGTAACCCTAACCCAAACCCTAACCCTAACCCAAACCCTAATCCTACCCTAATCCTAACCCTAACGCTTACCCTAACCCTAAAACTAGCCCTAACCCTAACCCTAACCCTAACCCTAACACTAAGCGTAACTCTAACCCTAATTGTAACCCTAACCCTAACCGTAACCCTAACCCTAACCCCTAATCCTAACCCTAATCCTAACCCTAACCCTATCCCTAACACTAACCCTAACCCCTAACCCTAACCCTAAGACTAACTCTACCCTAACCCAAACCCTTACCATAACCCTAACCCTAACACTAACCCTAACACTAACTCTAACCCTAACGCAAACCCTAAACCTAACCCTAACCCTAAAACTAACAGTAACCCTAACCCTAACCCTAACCCTTACCCTAACTCTAACCCAAACCCTAACCCTAACCCTAACCCTAACCCTAACCCAAACCTTAACCCTAACCCTCACCCTAACCCTAACCCTAACCCTAACCCTAACCCTTACCCTAACCCTAACCCTAACCCTAACCCTAATCCTAACCCTAACCCTAACCCTAACCCTCACCAAAACCCTAAACCTAACCCTAACACTAACCCTAAACATAACCCTAAACCTAAACCCTAACCGTAATCCTAACCCTACCGTAAACCTAATCCTAACCCTAACCCTTACCATAACCCTAACCCTAACCCTAACCCTAACCCTAAACCCTAACCCGAACTCTAACCCTAACCCTAAATCTAAGGCTAACCGTAACCCCTAACCCTAACACTAACCCTAACCCTACCCTAACCATAACCCTAACGCTTACCCTAACCCTAACCCTAACCTGAACCCTAACCCTAACCCTAACCCTAACCCTAAGGCAAACCCTAACACTAAACCTAACACTAACCCTAACCCTAACAGTAAACCTAACTCTAAACCTAACTCTAACCCTAACCCAAATCCCTAACCTTAACACTAACCCAAAACCTAACCCTAACCCTATCCCAAACCCTAACCCTAACCATAACCCTAACCCTAACCCTAACCCTAACGTAAACCCTAAGCCTAACCCAACCCTAACACTAACCCTCACCCTTATTCTAACTCTAACCCTAACGCAAATCCTAACCCAAACCCTAAACCTAACCCTAACCTAACCCAAACCGTAACCC
>JAQJZF010000050.1:237500-257500 GCA_028537955.1 Microtus californicus
CCCTAACCCTAACCCTTACCCTAACCCTAACCTAACCCAAACCGTAACCCTAAACCTAACCCTAACCCTAACGCTAACCCTAACCCTAACACTAACCCTTACCCTAACGCTAACACTAACCGTAACCTCTAACCCTAACCCTAAGCCTAACTCTACCCAAACCCAATCCCTAACCATAACACTAACCCTAACACTAACCCTAACACTAACTCTAACCCTAACGCAAACCCTAACCCTAACCCTAACCGTAACCCTAACTCTAACCCTAACCCTAACCCTTACCCTAACCCTAACCCAAACCCTAAACCTAACCCTAACCTTAACCCTAACCCTAACCCTAACTCTAACACTTACCTTAACTCCTAACCCTAACCCTACCCTAAACCTAACCCTAACCCTAACCCTAACGCAACCCTAACCCTAACCCTAACCCTAACCCTAACACTAACTCTAACCCTAACACTAAACCTAACCCTAACCCTAACCCTAACCCTAAACCTAAAGCTAATCCTAACCCTAACCCCTAACCCTAACCCTAACTCTACCCTATTCCTAACCCTAACCCTTACCCTAACCCTTACACTAACCCTAACCCAAACCCTAAACCTAACCCTAACCCAAACCCTAACCCTAACCATAACAATAACACTTACGCTAACCGTAACCCCTAACCCTAACCCTACCCTAACCATAACCCTAAGCCTAACCCTAACCTGAAACGTAACCCTAACCCTAACGCAAACCCTAACCCTAACACTAATCCTAACCCTAACCCTAACAAAACCCTAAACCTAAACCTAACCCTAACCCTAACCCTAGTCCCTAACCTTAACCCTAACCGTAACCCTAACACTAACCCTAACCCTTACCCTAACCCTAACACTAGCCCTAACCCTAACCCTAACCCTAACACTAAGCGTAACTCTAACCCTAATTGTAACCCTAACCCTAACCGTAACCCTAACCCTAACCCCTAATCCTAACCCTAATCCTAACCCTAACCCTAACCCTAACACTAACCCTAACCCCTAACCCTAACCCTAAGCCTAACTCTACCCTAACCCAAACCCTTACCATAACCCTAACCCTAACACTAACCCTAACACTAACTCTAACCCTAACGCAAACCCTACACCTAACCCTAACCCTAACCCTAACCCTAACAGTAACCCTAACCCTAACCCTAACACCCCCCTAACCCTAACCCTAACCCTAACCCTAACCCTAACACTTACCCTAACCCTAACCCTAACCCTAACCCTAATCCTAACCCTAACCCTATCCCTAACCCTCACCAAAATCCTAAACCTAACCCTAACCCTAACCCTAAACATAACCCTAAACCTAAACCCTAACTGTAACCCTAACCCTACCGTAACCCTAACCCTAACCCTAACCCTTACCATAACCCTAACCCTAACCCTAAACCCTAACCCGAACTCTAACCCTAACCCTAAATCTAAGGCTAACCGTAACCCCTAACCCTAACCCTAACCCTAACCCTACCCTAACCATAACCCTAACCCTTACCCTTACCCTAACCCTAACCCTAACCTGAACCCTAACCCTAACCCTAACCCTAACCCTAAGGCAAACCCTAACACTAAACCTAACACTAACCCTAACCCTAACAGTAAACCTAACTCTAAACCTAACCCTAACCCTAACCCAAATCCCTAACCTTAACACTAACCCAAAACCTAACCCTAACCCTATCACAAACCCTAACCCTAACCATAACCCTAACCCTAACCCTAACACTAACACTAACACTAAACCCTAAACCTAACTCTAAACCTAACCCAAACCCTTACCCTAACCGTAATCCAAACCCTAACCCTAATCCTAACCCTAACCCTAACTCAAACCCTAAACCTAACCCTAACACTAACCCTAACCATAACCCTAACCCTAAACCCTAACCGTAACCCTAACCCTACCGTAACCCTAATCCTAACCCTAACCCTTACCATAACCCTAACCCTAACCCTAACCCTAACCCTAACCCTAACCCTAAACCCTAACCCTAACCCTAACCCTAACCCTAACCCTAAGCCTAACTCTAAAAAAAAGAGGAACACTGTTCTAAATTCTTTTTTTTAACCCTAACCCTAACCCTAACCCTAACCCAACCCTATACCTAACCCTAACCCTAACACTAATCCTAACCCTAAACCTAACCCTAACCCTAACCCCTAACCCTAACACAAACCCTAAGCCTAACCCTAATCCTAACCCTAAACCTTACCCTAACCCTAACCCAAATCCTAACCCTAACCCTAACCCTAAGCCTAACACAAATCCTAACCCTAACCCTAACCCTAACCCTAAACCCTAACCCTAACCCTAACCGTAACCTAACCCTAACCCTAACCCTAACCCTAACCCTAACCCTAAACTGAACCCTAACCCTAACCCTAACCCTAACCCTAACGCAAACCCTAACCCAAACCCTAACCCTAACACTAACCCTAACCCTAACACTAACCTTAAACCTCACCCTAACCCTAACCCTAACCCTAACCCTAACTCTATCCCTAACCCTAACCCTTACCCTAACCCTAAACCAAACCCTATAGCTAACCCTAACCATAACCCTAATCCAAATCCTAACCCTAACCCTAAATCTAAGGCTAACCGTAACCCCTAACCCTAACCCTAATCCTAACCCTACCCTAACCATAACCCTAACCCTAACCCTAACCCTAACCCTAACCTGAACCCTAACCCTAACCCTAACCCTAAGGCAAACCCTAACACTAAACCTAACACTAACCCTAATCCTAACAGTAAACCTCACTCTAAACCTAACCCTTACCCTAACCCAAATCCCTAACCTTAACACTAACCCAAAACCTAACCCTAACCCTAACCCTAACCATAACCCTAACCCTAACCCTAACCCTAACCTGACCCTAACCCTAACCCTAACCCTAACCATAACCCTAACCCTAACCCTAACCCTAAACTGAACTCTAACCCTAACCCTAACCCTAAGCCTAACGCAAACCCTAACCCAAACCCTAACCCTAACACTAACCCTAACACTAACCTTAAACATCACCCTAACCCTAACCCTAACCCTAACTCTAACCCTAACCCTAACCCTTACCCTAACCCTTATCCAAACCCTAGAGCTAACCCTAACCCTAACCCTAACCCAAATCCTAACCCTAACCCTAACCCTAAATCTAAGGCTAACCGTAACCCCTAACCCTAACCCTAACCCTAACCCTACCCTAACCATAACCCTAACCCTTACCTTAACCCTAACCCTAACCTCAACCCTAACCCTAACCCTAACCCTAAGGCAATCCCTAACACTAAACCTAACACTAACCCTAACCCTAACAGTAAACCAAAATCTAAACCTAACCCTAACCCTAACCCAAATCCCTAACCTTAACACTAACCCAAAACCTAACCCTAACCCTAACCCTAACCCTAACCCTAGCCCTAACCATAACCTTAACCCTAACCCTAACCCTAACCCTAACACTAACCCTTACCCTAACCCTAACCCTAACCCTAACCCTAACGTAAACCCTAAGCCTAACCCAACCCTAACACTAACCCTAACCCTAATTCTACCTCTAACCCTAACGCAAACCCTAACCCTAACCCTACCCTAACCCTAACCCTAACCCTAACCCTACCCTAATCCTAACCCTAACGCTTACCCTAACCCTAACACTAGCCCTAACCCTAACCCTAACACTAACACTAACACTAAACCCTAAACCTAACTCTAAACCTAACCCAAACCCTTACCCTAACCGTAATCCAAACCCTAACCCTAATCCTAACCCTAACCCTAACTCAAACCCTAAACCTAACCCTAACACTAACCCTAACCATAACCCTAACCCTAAACCCTAACCGTAACCCTAACCCTACCGTAACCCTAATCCTAACCCTAACCCTTACCATAACCCTAACCCTAACCCTAACCCTAACCCTAAACCCTAACCCTAACCTTAACCCTAACCCTAACCCTAACCCTAACTCTAAAAGGAAGAGGAACACTGTTCTAAATTCTTTTTTTTAACCCTAACCCTAACCCTAACCCTAACCCTAACCCTAACCCAACCCTATACCTAACCCTAACCCTAACACTAATCCTAACCCTAAACCTAACCCTAACCCTAACCCCTAACCCTAACACAAACCCTAAGCCTAACCCTAATCCTAACCCTAAACCTTACCCTAACCCTAACCCAAATCCTAACCCTAACCCTAACCCTAAGCCTAACACAAATCCTAACCCTAACCCTAAACCTAACCCTAAACCCTAACCCTGACCCTAACCGTAACCTAACCCTAACCCTAACCCTAACCCTAACCCTAACCCTAAACTGAACCCTAACCCTAACCCTAACCCTAACCCTAACGCAAACCCTAACCCAAACCCTAACCCTAACACTAACCCTAACCCTAACACTAACCTTAAACCTCACCCTAACCCTAACCCTAACCCTAACCCTAACTCTATCCCTAACCCTAACCCTTACCCTAACCCTAAACCAAACCCTATAGCTAACCCTAACCATAACCCTAATCCAAATCCTAACCCTAACCCTAAATCTAAGGCTAACCGTAACCCCTAACCCTAACCCTAATCCTAACCCTACCCTAACCATAACCCTAACCCTAACCCTAACCCTAACCCTAACCCTAACCCTAACCTGAACCCTAACCCTAACCCTAACCCTAAGGCAAACCCTAACACTAAACCTAACACTAACCCTAATCCTAACAGTAAACCTCACTCTAAACCTAACCCTTACCCTAACCCAAATCCCTAACCTTAACACTAACCCAAAACCTAACCCTAACCCTAACCCTAACCATAACCCTAACCCTAACCCTAACCCTAACCTGACCCTAACCCTAACCCTAACCCTAACCCTAACCATAACCCTAACCCTAACCCTAACCCTAAACTGAACTCTAACCCTAACCCTAACCCTAAGCCTAACGCAAACCCTAACCCAAACCCTAACCCTAACACTAACCCTAACACTAACCTTAAACCTCACCCTAACCCTAACCCTAACCCTAACTCTAACCCTAACCCTAACCCTTACCCTAACCCTAATCCAAACCCTATAGCTAACCCTAACAATAACCCAAATCCTAACCCTAACCCTAACCCTAAATCTAAGGCTAACCGTAACCCCTAACCCTAACCCTAACCCTAACCCTACCCTAACCATAACCCTAACCCTTACCTTAACCCTAACCCTAACCTCAACCCTAACCCTAACCCTAACCCTAAGGCAATCCCTAACACTAAACCTAACACTAACCCTAACCCTAACAGTAAACCTAAATCTAAACCTAACACTAACCCTAACCCAAATCCCTAACCTTAACACTAACCCAAAACCTAACCCTAACCGTAACCCTAACCCTAACCCTAGCCCTAACCATAACCTTAACCCTAACCCTAACCCTAACCCTAACCCTAACCCTAACCCTTACCCTAACCCTAACCCTAACCCTAACCCTAACGTAAACCCTAAGCCTAACCCAACCCTAACACTAACCCTAACCCTAATTCTACCTCTAACCCTAACGCAAACCCTAACCCTAACCCTACCCTAATCCTAACCCTAACGCTTACCCTAACCCTAACACTAGCCCTAACCCTAACCCTAACCCTAACAATAAGCGTAACTCTAACCCTAATTGTAACCCTAGCCCTAACCGTAACCATAACTCTAACCCCTAATCCTAACCCTAATCCTATCCCTAACCCTATCCCTAACACTAACCCTAACCCCTAACCCTAACCCTAAGACTAACTCTACCCTAACCCAAACCCTTACCATAACCCTAACCCTAACACTAACCCTAACACTAACTCTAACCCTAACGCAAACCCTAAACCTAACCCTAACCCTAAAACTAACAGTAACCCTAACCCTAACCCTAACCCTTACCCTAACTCTAACCCAAACCCTAACCCTAACCCTAACCCTTACCCTAACCCTAACCCAAACCTTAACCCAAACCCTAACCCTAACCCTAACCCTAACCCTTACCCTAACCCTAACCCTAACCCTAACCCTAATCCTAACCCTAACCCTAACCCTAACCCTCAGCAAAACCCTAAACCTAACCCTAACCCTAACCCTAAACATAACCCTAAACCTAAACCCTAACCCTAACCCTAATCCTACCGTAACCCTAACCCTAACCCTAACCCTTACCATAACCCTAACCCTAACCCTAACCCTAACCCTAACCCTAAACCCTAACCCGAACTCTAACCCTAACCCTAAATCTAAGGCTAACCGTAACCCCTAACCCTAACCCTAACCCTAACCCTACCCTAACCATAACCCTAACGCTTACCCTAACCCTAACCCTAACCTGAACCCTAACCCTAACCCTAACCCTAAGGCAAACCCTAACACTAAAACTAACACTAACCCTAACCCTAACAGTAAACCTAACTCTAAACCTAACTCTAACCCTAACCCAAATCCCTAACCTTAACACTAACCCAAAACCTAACCCTAACCCTATCCCAAACCCTAACCCTAACCATAACCCTAACCCTAACCCTAACGTAAACCCTAAGCCTAACCCAACCCTAACACTAACCCTAACCCTAATTCTAACTCTAACCCTAACGCAAATCCTAACCCTAACCCTAACCCTAAACCTAACCCTAAACCTAACCCTAACCGTAACCGTAACCCAAACCCTAACCATAACCCTAACCCTAACACTACCCTAACCCTAACTCTAACCCTAACGCAAACGCTAACCCTAACCCTAACCCTAACCCTAACCGTAACCCTAACACTAACCCTAACCCTTACCCTAACCCTATCCCAAACCCTAACCCTAACCCTAACCCTAACCCTAACCCTAAGCCTAACTCTAAAAGGAAGAGGAACACTGTTCTAAATTCTTTTTTTTAACCCTAACCCTAACCTAACCCAACCCTATACCTAACCCTAACCCTAACACTAATCCTAACCCTAAACCTAACCCTAACCCTAACCCTTAACCCTAACACAAACCCTAACCCTAACTCTATCCCTAACCCTAACCCTTACCCTAACCCTAAACCAAACCCTATAGCTAACCCTAACCATAACCCTAATCCAAATCCTAACCCTAACCCTAAATCTAAGGCTAACCGTAACCCCTAACCCTAACCCTAACCCTAACCCTACCCTAACCCTAACCCTAACCCTAACCCTAACCCTAACCCTAACCTGAACCCTAACCCTAACCCTAACCCTAACCCTAACCCTAAGGCAAACCCTAACACTAAACCTAACACTAACCCTAATCCTAACAGTAAACCTCACTCTAAACCTAACCCTTACCCTAACCCAAATCCATAACCTTAACCCTAACGCAAAACCTAACCCTAACCCTAACGCTAACCCTAACCCTAACCCAAACCCTAACCATAACCCTAACCCTAACCCTAACCCTAAACTGAACCCTAACCATAACCCTAACCCTAACCATAACCCTAACGTAAACCCTAAGCCTAACCCAACCCTAACCCTAACCCTAACCCTAATTCTAACTCTAACCCTAACACTAACCCTAACCCAAATCCTAACACTAACCCTAACCCTAACCATAACCTTAACCCTAACCCTAACCCTAACACTAACTCTAACCCTAACACAAACCCTAACCCTAACCCTAACCCTAACCCTAACCCTAACTAACCGTAACCCTAACCCTAACCCTAACCCTAACCTGACCCTAACCCTAACCCTAACCCTAAACTGAACCCTATCCCTAACCCTAAGCCTAACGCAAACCCTAACCCAAACCCTAACCCTAACACTAACCCTAACCCTAACACTAACCTTAAACCTCACCCTAACCCTAACCCTAACCCTAACTCTAACCCTAACCCTAACCCTTACCCTAACCTAATCCAAACCCTATAGCTAACCCTAACCCTAACCCTAACCCAAATCCTAACCCTAACCCTAACCCTAAATCTAAGGCTAACCGTAACCCCTAACCCTAACCCTAACCCTAACCCTACCCTAACCATAACCCTAACCCTTACCTTAACCCTAACCCTAACCTCAACCCTAACCCTAACCCTAACCCTAACCCTAACCCTAAGGCAAACCCTAACACTAAACCTAACACTAACCCTAACCCTAACAGTAAACCTAACTCTAAACCTAACCCTAACCCTAACCCAAATCCCTAACCTTAACACTAACCCAAAACCTAACCCTAACCCTAACCCTAACCCTAACCCTAGCCCTAACCATAACCTTAACCCTAACGTAAACCCTAAGCCTAACCCAACCCTAACACTAACCCTAACCCGAATTCTACCTCTAACCCTAACGCAAACCCTAACCCTAACCCTAACCTTAACCCTAACCTAACCCAAACCGTAACCCTAAACCTAACCCTAACCCTAACCGTAACCCTAACCCTAACACTAACCCTTACCCTAACGCTAACACTAACCCTAACCCATAACCCTAACCCTAAGCCTAACTCTACCCTAACCCAATCCCTAACCATAACACTAACCCTAACACTAACCCTAACACTAACTCTAACCCTAACGCAAACCCTAACCCTAACCCTAACCATAACCGTAACCCTAACCCTAACCGTAACCCTAACCCTAACCCTTACCCTAACCCTAACCCAAACCCTAACCCTAACCCTAACCCTAACCCTAACCCTAACTCTAACACTTACCTTAACTCCTAACCCTAACCCTAACCCTACCCTAAACCTAACCCTAACCCTAACCCTAACGCAACCCTAACCCTAACCCTAAGCCTAAACCTAACACTAACACTAAACCCTAACCCTAACCCTAACACTTAACCTAACCGTAATCCAAACCCTAACCCTAACCCTAACCCAAACCCTAAAGCTAACCCTAACCCTAACATTAACCCTAACCCTAAACCCTAACCCTAACCCTAATCCTACCGTAACTCTAACCCTAACCCTAACCCTTACCCTAACCCTAATCCAAACCCTAAACCTAACCCTAACCGTAACCCTAACCCAAACCGTAACCCTAACCCTACCCTAACCCTAACCCTAACCCTAACCCTACCCTAATCCTAACCCTAACGCTTACCCTAACCCTAACACTAGCCCTAACCCTAACCCTAACCCTAACACTAAGCGTAACTCTAACCCTAATTGTAACCCTAACCCTAACCGTAACCCTAACCCTAACCCCTAATCCTAACCCTAATCCTAACCCTAACACTATCCCTAACACTAACCCTAACCCCTAACCCTAACCCTAAGACTAACTCTACCCTAACCCAAACCCTTACCATAACCCTAACCCTAACACTAACCCTAACACTAACTCTAACCCTAACGCAAATCCTAAACCTAACCCTAACCCTAAAACTAACAGTAACCCTAACTCTAACCCTAACCCTTACCCTAACTCTAACCCAAACCCTAACCATAACCCTAACCCTAACCCAAACCTTAACCCTAACCCTAACCCTAACGCTAACCCTAACCCTAACCCTTACCCTAACCCTAACCCTAACCCTAATCCTAACCCTAACCCTAACCCTAAGCCTCACCAAAACCCTAAACCTAACCCTAACCCTAACCCTAAACATAACCGTAAACCTAAACCCTAACCGTAACCCTAACCCTACCGTAACCCTAACCCTAACCCTAACCCCAAACCCTAACCCTAACCATAACCCTAACCCTAACCCTAACGTAAACCCTAAGCCTAACTCAACCCTAACACTAACCCTAACCATAACCCTAACCCTAACACTAACCCTAACACTAACTCTAACCCTAACGCAAACCCTAACCCTAATCCTAACCCTAACCCTAACCATAACCCTAACCCTAACCCTAACTCTAACCCTAACCCTTACCCTAACCCTAACGCAAACACTAACCCTAACCCTACCCTAACCCTAACCCTAACTCTAACACTTACCCTAACACCTAACCCTAACCATAACCCTACCCTAAACATAACCCTAACCCAAACCCTAACCCTAACCATAACGCAACCCTAACCCTAACCCTAAGCCTAAACCTAACACTAACACTAAACCCTAACCCTAACCCTAACACTTACCCTAACCGTAATCCAAACCCTAACCCTAACCCTAACCCAAACCCTAACCCTAACCCTAACCCTAACATTAATCCTAACCCTAAACCCTAACCCTAACCCTAACCCTACCGTAACTCTAACCCTAACCCTAACCCTTACCCTAACCCTAATCCAAACCCAAAACCTAACCCTAACCGTAACCCTAACCCAAACCGTAACCCTAACCCTAACCCTAACCCTAAGCCTAACCCTAACCCTACCCTAATCCTAACCCTAACGCTTACCCTAACCCTAACCCTAACCCTAACACTAACTCTAACCCTAACACAAACCCTAACCCTAACCCTAACCCTAACCCTAACCCTAACTAACCATAACCCTAACCCTAACCCTAACCCTAACCCTAACCCTAACCCTAACCCTTACCTGACCCTAACCCTAACCCTAACCCTAACCCTAACCCTAATCCTAACCCTAACCCTAACCCTAAAGCTCACCAAAACCCTAAACCTAACCCTAACCCTAACCCTAAACATAACCCTAAACCTAAACCCTAACCGTAACCCTAACCCTACCGTAACCCTAACCCTAAACCTAACCCTTACCATAACCCTAACCCTAACCCTAACCCTAACCCTAACCCTAAACCCTAACCTTAACTCTAACCCTAACTCTAAATCTAAGGCTAACCGTAACCCCTAACCCTAACCCTAACCCTAACCCTACCCTAACCATAACCCTAATGCTTACCCTAACCCTAACCCTAACCTGAACCCTAACCCTAACCCTAACCCTAACCCTAAGGCAAACCCTAACACTAAACCTAACACTAACCCTAACCCTAACACTAAACCTAACTCTAAACCTAACTCCAACCCTAACCCAAATCCCTAACCTTAACACTAACCCAAAACCTAACCCTAACCCTATCCCAAACCCTAACCCTTACCATAACCCTAACCCTAACACTAACCCTAACACTAACTCTAACCCTAACGCAAATCCTAAACCTAACCCTAACCCTAAAACTAACAGTAACCCTAACCCTAACCCTAACCCTTACCCTAACTCTAACCCAAACCCTAACCCTAACCCTAACCCAAACCTTAACCCTAACCCTAACCCTAACGCTAACCCTAACCCTAACCCTTACCCTAACCCTAACCCTAACCCTAACCCTAATCCTAACCCTAACCCTAACCCTAAGCCTCACCAAAACCCTAAACCTAACCCTAACCCTAACCCTAAACATAACCCTAAACCTAAACCCTAACCGTAACCCTAACCCTACCGTAACCCTAACCCTAACCCTAACCCCAAACCCTAACCCTAACCATAACCCTAACCCTAACCCTAACGTAAACCCTAAGCCTAACTCAACCCTAACACTAACCCTAACCATAACCCTAACCCTAACACTAACCCTAACACTAACTCTAACCCTAACGCAAACCCTAACCCTAATCCTAACCCTAACCCTAACCATAACCCTAACCCTAACCCTAACCCTAACTCTAACCCTTACCCTAACCCTAACGCAAACACTAACCCTAACCCTAACCTAACCCTAACCCTAACTCTAACACTTACCCTAACCCCTAACCCTAACCATAACCCTACCCTAAACATAACCCTAACCCAAACCCTAACCCTAACCATAACGCAACCCTAACCCTAACCCTAAGCATAAACCTAACACTAACACTAAACCCTAACCCTAACCCTAACACTTACCCTAACCGTAATCCAAACCCTAACCCTAACCCTAACCCAAACCCTAACCCTAACCCTAACCCTAACATTAATCCTAACCCTAAACCCTAACCCTAACCCTAACCCTACCGTAACTCTAACCCTAACCCTAACCCTTACCCTAACCCTAATCCAAACCCAAAACCTAACCCTAACCGTAACCCTAACCCAAACCGTAACCCTAACCCTAACCCTAACCCTAAGCCTAACCCTAACCCTACCCTAATCCTAACCCTAACGCTTACCCTAACCCTAACCCTAACCCTAACACTAACTCTAACCCTAACACAAACCCTAACCCTAACCCTAACCCTAACCCTAACCCTAAACCTAACTAACCATAACCCTAACCCTAACCCTAACCCTAACCCTAACCCTAACCCTAACCTGACCCTAACCCTAACCCTAACCCTAACCCTAACCCTAATCCTAACCCTAACCCTAACCCTAACCCTCACCAAAACCCTAAACCTAACCCTAACCCTAACCCTAAACATAACCCTAAACCTAAACCCTAACCGTAACCCTAACCCTACCGAAACCCTAACCCTAAACCTAACCCTTACCATAACCCTAACCCTAATCCTAACCCTAACCCTAACCCTAAACCCTAACCTTAACTCTAACCCTAACTCTAAATCTAAGGCTAACCGTAACCCCTAACCCTAACCCTAACCCTAACCCTACCCTAACCATAACCCTAATGCTTACCCTAACCCTAACCCTAACCTGAACCCTAACCCTAACCCTAACCCTAACCCTAAGGCAAACCCTAACACTAAACCTAACACTAACCCTAACCCTAACACTAAACCTAACTCTAAACCTAACTCTAACCCTAACCCAAATCCCTAACCTTAACACTAACCCAAAACCTAACCCTAACCCTATCCCAAACCCTAACCCTAACCATAACCCTAACCCTAACCCTAACGTAAACCCTAAGCCTAACCCAAACCTAACACTAACCCTAACCCTAATTCTAACTCTAACCCTAACGCAAATCCTAACCCTAACCCTAACCCTAAACCTAACCCTAACCTAACCCAAACCGTAACCCTAACCCTAACCCTAACCCTAACCATTACCCTAACCCTAACACAAACCCTAACCCCTAACCCTAACCCTAAGCCTAACTCTACCCTAACCCAATCCCTAACCATAACCCTAACCCTAACACTAACCCTAACACTAACTCTTACCCTAACGCAAACCCTAACACTAATCCTAACCCTAACCCTAACCATAACCCTAACCCTAACCCTAACCCTAAACCTTACCCTAACCCTAACGCAAACATTAACCCTAACCGTACCCTAACCCTAACCCTAACTCTACCACTTACCCTAACCCCTAACCCTAACCCTAACCCTAACACTACCCTAAACCTAACCCTAACCCAAACCCTAACCCTAACCCTAACGCAACCCTAACCCTAACCCTAAGCCTAAACCTAACACTAACACTAAACCCTAACCCTAACCCTAACACTTACCCTAACCGTAATCCAAACCCTAACCCTAACCCTAACCCAAACCCTAACCCTAACCCTAACCCTAACATTAACCCTGACCCTAAACCCTAACCCTAACCCTAACCCTACCGTAACTCTAACCCTAACCCTAACCCTTACCCTAACCCTACCAAACCCAAAACCTAACCCTAACCGTAACCCTAACCCAAACCGTAACCCTAACCCTAACCCTAACCTTAACCCTAACTAACCATAACCCTAACCCTAACCCTAACCCTAACCCTAACCCTAACCCTACCCTAATCCTAACCCTAACGCTTACCCTAACCCTAACCCTAACCCTAACCCTAACACTAACTCTAACCCTAACACAAACCCTAACCCTAACCCTAACCCTAACCCTAACCCTAACCCTAACTAACCATAACCCTAACCCTAACCCTAACCCTAACCCTAACCCTGACCCTAACCTGAACCTAACCCTAACCCTAACCCTAACCCTAACCCTAAACTGAACCCTAACCCTAACCCTAACCCTAACGCAAACCCTAACACAAACCCTAACCCTAACACTAACCCTAACCCTAACACTAACCTTAAACCTCACCCTAACCCTAACCCTAACTCTAACCCTAACTCTAACCCTTACCCTAACCCTAACCAAAACCCTATAGCTAACCCTAACCCTAACCCAAATCCTAACCCTAACCCTAACCCTAAATCTAAGGCTAACCGTAACCCCTAACCCTAACCCTAACCCTAACCCTACCCTAACCATAACCCTAACCCTTACCCTAACCCTAACCCTAACCTGAACCCTAACCCTAACCCTAACCCTAACCCTAACCCTAAGGCAAACCCTAACACTAAACCTAACACTAACCCTAACCCTAACAGTAAACCTAAATCTAAACCTAACCCTAACCCTAACCCAAATCCCTAACCTTAACACTAACCCAAAACCTAACCCTAACCCTAACCCTAACCCTAACCATAACCTTAACCCTAACCCTAACGTAAACCCTAAGCCTAACCCACCCCTAACACTAACCCTAACCCTAATTCTAATTCTAACCCTAACGCAAACCATAACCCTAACCCTAACCCTAACCCTAACCTAACACAAACCGTAACCCTAACCCTAACCCTAACCCTAACCCTAACCCTTACCCTAACCCTAACACTAACCCTAACCGCTAACCCTAACCCTAAGCCTAACTCTACCCTAACCCAATCCCTAACCATAACCCTTAACCTAACACTAACCCTAACACTAACTCTAACCCTAACGCAAACTCTAACCCTAACCCTAACCCTAACCCTAAAACTAACCGTAACCCTAACCCTAACCATAACCCTTACCCTAACCCTAACCCAAACCCTAACCCTAACCCTAACCCTAACCATAACCATAACCCTAACTCTAACACTTACCCTAACCCCTAACCCTATCCCTACCCTAAACCTAACCCTAACCCAAACCCTAACCCTAACCCTAACGCAACCCTAACCCTAACCCTAAGCCTAAACCTAACCCTAACCCTAACCATAACCCTAACCCTAACCTAACACAAACCGTAACCCTAACCCTAACCCTAACCCTAACCCTTACCCTAACCCTAACACTAACCCTAACCCCTAACCCTAACCTTAAGCCTAAATCTACCCTAACCCAATACCTAACCATAACCCTAAACCTAACACTAACCCTAACACTAACTCTAACCCTAACGAAAACTCTAACCCTAACCCTAACCCTAAAACTAACCGTAACCCTAACCCTAACCATAACCCTTACCCTAACCCTAACCCAAACCCTAACCCTAACCCTAACCCTAACCATAACCATAACCCTAACTCTAACACTTACCCTAACCCCTAACCCTATCCCTACCCTAAACCTAACCCTAACCCAAACACTAACCCTAACCCTAACGCAACCCTAACCCTAACACTAAGCCTAAACCTAACACTAACACTAAACCCTAACCCTAACCCTAACACTTACCCTAACCGTAATCCAAACCCTAACCCTAACCCTAACCCAAAACCTAAAGCTAACCCTAACCCTAACATTAACCCTAACATTAAACCCTAACCCTAACCCTAACCCTACCGTAACTCTAACCCTAACCCTAACCCTTACCCTAACCCTACTCCAAACCCTAAACCTAACCCTAACCGTAACCGTAACCCAAACCCTAACCCTAACCCTAACCCTAACCCTAACCCTAACCCTACCCTAATCTTAACCCTAACGCTTACCCTAACCCTAACACTAGCCCTAACCCTAACCCTAACCCTAACACTAAGCGTAACTCTAACCCTAATTGTAACCCTAACCCTAACCGTAACCCTAACCCTAACCCCTAATCCTAACCCTAATCCTAACCCTAACCCTATCCCTAACACTAACCCTAACCCCTAACCCTAACCCTAAGACTAACTCTACCCTAACCCAAACCCTTACCATAACCCTAACCCTAACACTAACCCTAACACTAACTCTAACCCTAACGCAAACCCTAAACCTAACCCTAACACTAAAACTAACAGTAACCCTAACCCTAACCCTTACCCTAACTCTAACCCAAACCCTAACCCTAACCCTAACCCTAACCCTAACCCTAACCCAAACCTTAACCCTAACCCTAAACCTAACCCTAACCCTAACCCTAACCCTTACCCTAACTCTAACCCTAACCCTAACCCTAATCCTAACCCTAACCCTAACCCTCACCAAAACCCTAAACCTAACCCTAACCCTAACCCTAAACATAACCCTAAACCTAAACCCTAACCGTAACCATAACCCTACCTTAACCCTAACCCTAACCCTAACCCTTACCATAACCCTAACCCTAACCCTAACCCTAACCCTAAACCCTAACCCGAACTCTAACCCTAACCCTAAATCTAAGGCTAACCGTAACCCCTAACCCTAACCCTAACCCTAACCCTACCCTAACCATAACCCTAACGCTTACCCTAACCCTAACCCTAACCTGAACCCTAACCCTAATCCTAACCCTAACCCTAAGGCAAACCCTAACACTAAACCTAACACTAACCCTAACCCTAACAGTAAACCTAACTCTAAACCTAACTCTAACCCTAACCCAAATCCCTAACCTTAACACTAACCCAAAACCTAACCCTAACCCTATCCCAAACCCTAACCCTAACCATAACCCTAACCCTAACCCTAACCCTAACCCTACCCTAAACCTAACCCTAACCCAAACCAAAACCCTAACCCTAACGCAACCCTAACCCTAACCCTAAGCCTAAAACTAACACTAACACTAAAACCTAACCCTAACCCTAACACTTACCCTAACCGTAATCCAAACCCTAACCCTAACCCTAACCCAAACCCTAACCCTAACCCTAACCCTAACATTAACCCTAACCCTAAACCCTAACCCTAACCCAAACCCTACCGTAACTCTAACCCTGCCCTAACCCTTACCCTAACCCTAATCCAAACCCAAAACCTAATGCTAACCGTAACCCTAACCCAAACCGTAACCCTAACCCTAACCCTAACCCTAAGCCTAACCCTTACCCTACCCTAATCCTAACCCTAACGCTTACCCTAACCCTAACCCTAACCCTAACACTAACTCTAACCCTAACACAAACCCTAACCCTAACCCTAACCCTAATCCTAACCCTAACCCTAACTAACCATAACCCTAACCCTAACCCTAACCCTAACCCTAACCCTAACCTGACCCTAACCCTAACCCTAACCCTAACCCTAAACTGAACCCTAACCCTAACCCTAACCCTAACGCAAACCCTAACCCAAACCCTAACCCTAACACTAACCCTAACCCTAACACTAACCTTAAACCTCACCCTAACCCTAAACCTAACTCTAACCCTAACTCTAACCCTTACCCTAACCCTAACCAAAACCCTATAGATAACCCCAACCCTAACCCATATCCTAACCCTAACCCTAACCCTAAATCTAAGGCTAACCGTAACCCCTAACCCTAACCCTAACCCTAACCCTAACCTAACCATAACCCTAACCCTTACCCTAACCCTAACCCTAACCTGAACCCTAACCCTAACCCTAACCCTAACCCTAACCCTAAGGCAAACCCTAACACTAAACCTAACCCTAACCCTAACCCTAACAGTAAACCTAAATCTAAACCTAACCCTAACCCTAACCCAAATCCCTAACCTTAACACTAACCCAAAACCTAACCCTAACCCTAACCCTAACCCTAACCATAACCTTAACCCTAACCCTAACGTAAACCCTAAGCCTAACCCAACCCTAACACTAACCCTAACCCTAATTCTAATTCTAACCCTAACGCAAACCATAACCCTAACCCTAACCCTAACCCTAACCCTAACCCTAACCCTAACCTAACACAAACCGTAACCCTAACCCTAACCCTAACCCTAACCCTAACCCTAACCCTAACCCTTACCCTAACCCTAACACTAACCCTAACCCCTAAACCTAACCCTAAGCCTAACTCTACCCTAACCCAATCCCTAACCATAACCCTAAACCTAACACTAACCCTAACACTAACTCTAACCCTAACGCAAACTCTAACCGTAACCCTAACCCTAAACCTAAAACTAACCGTAACCCTAACCCTAACCATAACCCTTACCCTAACCCTAACCCAAACCCTAACCCTAACCCTAACCCTAACCCTAACCATAACCATAACCCTAACTCTAACACTTACCCTAACCCCTAACCCTATCCCAACCCTAAACCTAACCCTAACCCAAACCCTAACCCTAACTTTAACGCAACCCTAACCCTAACCCTAAGCCTAACCCTAACCCTAACCCTAACCCTAACCCTAACCTAACACAAACCGTAACCCTAAACCTAACCCTAACCCTAACCCTATCCCTAACCCTAACCCTTACCCTAACCCTAACCCTAACACCTAACCCTAACCCTAAGCCTAACTCTACCCTAACCCAATCCCTAACCATAACCCTAAACCTAACACTAACCCTAACACTAACTCTAACCCTAACGCAAACTCTAACCCTAACCCTAACCCTAACCCTAAAACTAACCGTAACCCTAACCCTAACCATAACCCTTACCCTAACCCTAACCCAAACCCTAACCCTAACCCTAACCCTAACCATAACCATAACCCTAACTCTAACACTTACCCTAACCCCTAACCCTATCCCTACCCTAAACCTAACCCTAACCCAAACCCTAACCCTAACCCTAACGCAACCCTAACCCTAACCCTAAGCCTAAACCTAACACTAACACTAACACTAAACCCTAACCCTAACCCTAACACTTACCCTAACTGTAATCCAAACCCTAACCCTAACCCTAACCCAAAACCTAAAGCTAACCCTAACCCTAACATTAACCCTAACATTAAACCCTAACCCTAACCCTAACCCTACCCTAACTCTAACCCTAACCCTAACCCTTACCATAACCCTAATCCAAACCCTAAACCTAACCCTAACCGTAACCCTAAACCAAACCGTAAACCTAACCCTAAACCTAAGCCTAACCCTAACCCTAACCCTACCCTAATCCTAACCCTAACGCTTACCCTAACCCTAACACTAACCCTAACCCTAACCCTAATCCTAACACTAAGCGTAACTCTAACCCTAACTGTAACCCTAACCCTAACCGTAACCCTAACCCTAACCCCTAATCCTAACCCTAATCCTAACCCTAACCATAACCCTAACACTAAGCCTAACCCCTAACCCTAACCCTAAGCCTAACTCTACCCTAACCCAAACCCTTACCATAACCCTAATCCTAAAACTAACCCTAACACTAACTCTAAACCTAACGCAAACCCTAAACCTAACCCTAATCCTAACCCTAACCGTAACCCTAACCCTAACCCTAACCCTTACCCTAACCCTAACCCAAACCCTAACCCTAACCCTAACCCTAACCCTAACCCAAACCTTAACCCTAACCCTAACACTAACCCTTAACCTAACCCTAACCCTTAGTATAACCCTAACCCTAACCCTAACCCTAAACCTAACCCTAACCCTAACCCTAACCCTAAATCTAAGGCTAACCGTAACCCCTAACCCTAACCCTAACCCTAACCCTACCCTAACCATAACCCTAACCCTTACCTTAAACCTAACCCTAACCTGAACCCTAACCCTAACCCTAACCCTAACCCTAACCCTAACCCTAAGGCAAACCCTAACACTAAACCTAACACTAACCCTAACCCTAACAGTAAACCTAACTCTAAACCTAACCCTAACCCTAACCCAAATCCCTAACCTTAACACTAACCCAAAACCTAACCCTAACCCTAACCCAAACCCTAACACGAACCATAACCCTAACCCTAACCCTAACGTAAACCATAAGCCTAACCCAACCCTAACACTAACCCTAACCCTAATTCTAACTCTAACCCTAACGCAAATCCTAACCGTAACCTTAATCCTAACCCTAACCCTAACCTAACCCAAACCGTAACCCTAACCCTAACCCTAACCCTAACCCTAACTCTAACACTTACCCTAACCCCTAACCCTAACCCTAACCCAAACCCTAACCCTAACCCTAACATTAACCCTAACCCTAAACCCTAACCCTAACACTAACCCTACCGTAACTCTAACCCTAACCCTAACCCTTACCCTAACCCTAATCCAAACCCAAAACCTAACCCTAAC
>JAQJZF010000050.1:262500-270000 GCA_028537955.1 Microtus californicus
ACCCTAACCCTAACCCAAATCCCTAACCTTAACACTAACCAAAAACCTAACCCTAACCCTAACCCTAACAGGAACCCTAACCCTAACCCTAACCCCAACCCTAACCCTAACCCTATCCCTAACCCTCACCAAAACCCTAACCCTAACCCTAACCCTAAACCCTAACCCGAACTCTAACCCTAACCCTAAATCTAAGGCTAACCGTAACCCCTAACCCTAACCCTAACCCTAACCCTACCCTAACCATAACCCTAACGCTTACCCTAACCATAACCCTAACCCTAAGCCTAACCTTAACCCTACCCTAATCCTAACCCTAACGCTTACCCTAACCCTAACCCTAACCCTAACCCTAACCCTAACACTAACTCTAACCCTAACACAAACCCTAACCCTAACCCTAACCCTAACCCTAACCCTAACCCTAACCCTAACTAACCATAACCCTAACCCTAACCCTAACGCTAACCCTAACCTGACCCTAACCCTAACCCTAACCCTAACCCTAACCCTAACCCTAAACTGAACCCTAACCCTAACCCTAACCCTAACCCTAACGCAAACCCTAACCCAAACCCTAACCCAAACACTAACCCTAACCCTAAAACTAACCTTAAACCTCACCCTAACCCTAACCCTAACTCTAACCCTAACTCTAACCCTTACCCTAACCCTAACCAAAACCCTATAGCTAACCCTAACCCTAACCCAAATCCTAACCCTAACCCTAACCCTAAATCTAAGGCTAACCGTAACCCCTAACCCTAACCCTAACCCTAACCCAACCCTAACCATAACCCTAACCCTTACCCTAACCCTAACCCTAACCTGAACCCTAACCCTAACCCTAACCCTAACCCTAACCCTAAGGCAAACCCTAACACTAAACCTAATACTAACCCTAACCCTAACAGTAAACCTAAATCTAAACCTAACCCTAACCCTAACCCAAATCCCTAACCTTAACACTAAACCAAAACCTAACCCCAACCCTAACCCTAACCCTAACCATAACCTTAACCCTAACCCTAACGTAAACCCTAAGCCTAACCCAACCCTAACACTAACCATAACTCTAACCCTAACGCAAACCCTAACCCTAATCCTAACCCTAACCCTAACCCTAACCCTAACCCTAACCTAACCCTAACCCTAACCCTAACACTAACTCTAACCCTAACGCAAAGCCTAACCCTAACCCTAACCCTAACCCTAACCGTAACCCTAACCCTAACCCTAACCCTAACCCTTACCCTAACCCTAACCCAAACCCTAACCCTAAGCCTAACTCTACCCTAACCCAATCCCTAACCCTAACCCTAACTCTAACACTTACCCTAACCCCTAACCCTAATCCTAACCGTAACCCTAACCTAAACCTAACCCTAACCCAAACCCTAACCCTAACCCTAAATCTAAGGCTAACCGTAACCCCTAACCCTAACCCTAACCCTAACCCTACCCTAACCATAACCCTAACCCTTACCCTAACCCTAACCCTAACCTGAACCCTAACCCTAACCCTAACCCTAACCCTAAGGCAAACCCTAACACTAAACCTAACACTAACCCTAACCCTAACAGTAAACCTAACTCTAAACCTAACCCTAACCCTAACCCAAATCCCTAACCTAAACACTAACCCAAAACCTAACCCTAACCCTATCACAAACCCTAACCCTAACCATAACCCTAACCCTAACACTAACACTAACACTAACACTAAACCCTAAACCTAACTCTAAACCTAACCCAAACCCTTACCCTAACCGTAATCCAAACCCTAACCCTAATCCTTACCCTAACCCTAACTCAAACCCTAAACCTAACCCTAACACTAACCCTAACCATAACCCTAAACCTAAACCCTAACCGTAACCCTAACCCTACCGTAACCCTAATCCTAACCCTAACCCTTACCATAACCCTAACCCTAACCCTAACCCTAACCCTAACCCTAAACCCTAACCCTAACCCTAACCCTAACCCTAAGCCTAACTCTAAAAGGAAGAGGAACACTGTTCTAAATTATTTTTTTTAACCCTAACCCTAACCCTAACACAACCCTATACATAACCCTAACCCTAACACTAATCCTAACCCTAAACCTAACCCTAACCCTAACCCCTAACCCTAACACAAACCCTAAGCCTAACCCTAATCCTAACTCTAAACCTTACCCTAACCCTAACCCAAATCCTAACCCTAACCCTAACCCTAAGCCTAACACAAATCCTAACCCTAACCCTAACCCTAACCCTAAACCCTAACCCTAACCCTAACCCTAACCTAACCCTAACCCTAACCCTAACCCTAACCCTAAACTGAACCCTAACCCTAACCCTAACCCTAACCCTAACGCAAACCCTAACCCAAACCCTAACCCTAACACTAACCCTAACCCTAACACTAACCTTAAACCTCACCCTAACCCTAACCCTAACCCTAACCCTAACTCTATCCCTAACCCTAACCCTAACCCTAACCCTAAACCAAACCCTATAGCTAAACCTAACCATAACCCTAATCCAAATCCTAACCCTAACCCTAAATCTAAGGCTAACCGTAACCCCTAACCCTAACCCTAACCCTACCCTAACCATAACCCTAACCTTAACCCTAACCCTAACCCTAACCTGAACCCTAACCCTAACCCTAACCCTAACCCTAACCCTAACCCTACGGCAAACCCTAACACTAAACCTAACACTAACCCTAATCCTAACAGTAAACCTCACTATAAACCTAACCCTTACCCTAACCCAAATCCCTAACCTTAACACTAACCCAAAACCTAACCCTAACCCTAACCCTAACCATAACACTAACCCTAACCCTAACGTAAACCCTAAGCCTAACCCAACCCTAACCCTAACCCTAACCCTAATTCTAACTCTAACCCTAACGCAAAACCTAACCCTAACCCTAACGCTAACCCTAACCCTAACCCAAACCCTAACCCTAACCCTAACCCTAACCCTAACCCTAACCCTAACCTGAACCCTAACCATAACCTTAACCCTAACCCTAACCCTAACGTAAACCCTAAGCCTAACCCAACCCTAACCCTAACCCTAACCCTAATTCTAACTCTAACCCTAACACTAACCCTAACCCAAATCCTAACACTAACCCTAACCCTAACCATAACCTTAACCCTAACCCTAACCCTAACCCTAACACTAACTCTAACCCTAACACAAACCCTAACCCTAACCCTAACCCTAACCCTAACCCTAACCCTAACCCTAACTAACCGTAACCCTAACCCTAACACTAACCCTAACCCTAACCCTAACCCTAACCTGACCCTAACCCTAACCCTAACCCTAACCCTAAACTGAACCCTAACCCTAACCCTAACCCTAAGCCTAACGCAAACCCTAACCCAAACCCTAACCCTAACACTAACCCTAACCCTAACACTAACCTTAAACCTCACCCTAACCCTAACCCTAACCCTAACTCTAACCCTAACCCTAACCCTTACCCTAACCCTAATCCAAACCCTATAGCTAACCCTAACCCTAACCCTAACCCAAATCCTAACCCTAACCCTAACCCTAAATCTAAGGCTAACCGTAACCTCTAACCCTAACCCTAACCCTAACCCTACCCTAAACATAACCCTAACCCTTACCTTAACCCTAACCCTAACCTCAACCCTAACCCTAACCCTAACCCTAACCCTAAGGCAAACCCTAACACTAAACCTAACACTAACCCTAACCCTAACAGTAAACCTAACTCTAAACCTAACCCTAAACCTAACCCAAATCCCTAACCTTAACACTAACCCAAAACCTAACCCTAACCCTAAACCTAACCCTAACCCTAGCCCTAACCATAACCTTAACCCTAACGTAAACCCTAAGCCTAACCCAACCATAACACTAACCCTAACCCTAATTCTACCTCTAACCCTAACGCAAACCCTAACCCTAACCCTAACCCTAACCCTAACCTAACCCAAACCGTAACCCTAAACCTAACCCTAACCCTAACCGTAACCCTAACCCTAACACTAACCCTTACTCTAACGCTAACACTAACCCTAACCCCTAACCCTAACCCTAAGCCTAACTCTACCCTAACCCAATCCCTAACCATTACCCTAACCCTAACACTAACCCTAACACTAACTCTAACCCTAACGCAAACCCTAACCCTAACCCTAACCCTAACCCTAACCCTAACCCTAACTGTAACCGTAACCCTAACCCTAACCCTTACCCTAACCCTAACCCAAACCCTAACCCTAACCCTAACCGTAACACTTACCCTAACCCTAACACTAACCCTAACCCCTAACCCTAACCCTAAGCCTAACTCTACCCTAACCCAATCCCTAACCATAACCCTAACCCTAACACAAACCCTAACACTAACTCTAACCCTAACGCAAAGCCTAACCCTAACCCTAACCCTAACCCTAACCGTAACCCTAACCCTAACCCTAACCCTAACCCTTACCCTAACCCTAACCCAAACCCTAACCCTAAGCCTAACTCTACCCTAACCCAATCCCTAACCCTAACCCTAACTCTAACACTTACCCTAACCCCTAACCCTAATCCTAACCGTAACCCTAACCTAAACCTAACCCTAACCCAAACCCTAACCCTAACCGAAACGCAACCCTAACCCTAACCCTAAGCCTAAACCGAACACTAACACTAAACCCTAACCCTAACCCTAACACTAAGCGTAACCCTAACCCTAACTGTAACCCTAACCCTAACCGTAACCCTAACCCTAACCCTAACCGTAACCCTAACCCTAACACTAACCCTAACCCCTAACCCTAAACCTAAGCCTAACCCTACCCTAACCCTAACCCTAACAATAACCCTAACCCTAACACTAACCCTAACCCTAACTCTAACCCTAACGCAAACCCTAACCCTAACCCTAACCCTAACCGCAACCCTAACACTAACCCTAACCCTAAACCCTAACCTTAACCCTAACCCTAACCCTAACCTAACCCTAACCCTAACCCAAACCCTAAACCTAACCCTAACCTTAACCCTAAAGCAAACCCTATCCCTAACCCTAACCCTAACACTAAACCCTAATCCTAACCATAACCCTAACCCAAACCCTTACCCTAAACGTAATCCATACCCTAACCCTAAACCTAACCCAAACCCTAAACCTAACCCTAAACCTAACACTAACCCTAACACTAACACTAAGACTAAACCCTAAACCTAACTCTAAACCTAACCCTAACACTTATCCTAACCGTAATCCAAACCCTAACCCTAATCCTAACCCTAACCCTAACTCAAACCCTAAACCTAACCCTTACACTAACCCTAACCATAACCCTAACCCTAAACCCTAACCGTAACCCTAACCCTACCGTAACCCTAATCCTAACCCTAACCCTTACCATAACCCTAACCCCAACCCTAACCCTAAACCCTAACCTTAACCCTAACCCTAACCCTAACCCTAACTCTAAAAGGAAGAGGAACACTGTTCTAAATCCTTTTTTTTAACCCTAACCCTAACCCTAACCCTACCCTAAACCTAACCCTAACCCTAACCCTTACCCTAACCCTAAACCAAACCCTAACCCTAACCCTAACCCTAACCCAAACACTAACCTTAACCCTAATCCTAACCCTAACCCTAACACTAACAGTAAACCTAACACTAACCCTAAACCCTAACCCTAACCCTAACCCTAACCCTAAGCCTAACACAAATCCTAACCCTAACCCTAACCCTAAACCCTAACCCTAACCCTAACCATAACCTAACCCTAACCCTAACCCTAACACTAACCCTAACCCTAACCCTAACCCTAAACTGAACCCTAACCCTAACCCTAACCCTAACGCAAACCCTAACCCAAACCCTAACCCTAACACTAACCCTAACCCTAACACTAACCTTAAACCTCACCCTAACCCTAACCCTAACCCTAACCCTAACCCTAACCCTAACCCTAAATCTAAGGCTAACCGTAACCCCTAACACTAACCCTAACACTAACCCTACCCTAACCCTAACCATAACCCTAACCGTAACCCTAAGCTGAACCCTAACCCTAACCCTAACCCTAACCCTAACCCTAACCCTAACCCTAACCCTAAGGCAAACCCTAACACTAAACCTAACACTAACCCTAATCCTAACAGTAAACCTAACTCTAAACCTAACCCTAACCCTAACCCAAATCCCTAACCTTAACACTAACCCAAAACCTAACCCTAACCCTAACCCTAACCATAACCCTAACCCTAACCCTAATGTAAACCCTAAGCCTAACCCAACCCTAACACTAACCCTAACCCTAATTCTAACTCTAACCCTAACGCAAACCCTAACCCTAAACCTAACGCTAACCCTAACCCTAACCTTAACCCTAACCCTAACCCTAACCCTAACACTAACCCTAATCCCTAACCCGAACCCTAAGCCTAACTCTACCCTAACCCAAACCCTAACCATAACCCTAACCCTAACCCTAACCCTAACCTGAACCCTAACCCTAACCCTAACCCTAACCCTAAGGCAAACCCTAACACTAAACCTAACACTAACCCTAATCCTAACAGTAAACCTAACTCTAAACCTAACCCTAAACCTAACCCAAATCCCTAACCTTAACTCTAACCCAAAACCTAACCCTAACCCTAACCCTAACCCTAACCCTAACCCTAACTAACCGTAACCCTAACCCTAACCCTAATTCTAACCTGACCCTAACCCTAACCCTAACCCTAACCCTAAACTGAACCCTAACCCTAACCCTAACCCTAAGCCTAACGCAAACCCTAAACCAAACCCTAACCCTAACACTAACCCTAACACTAACCTTAAACCTCACCCTAACCCTAACCCTAACCCTAACTCTAACCCTAACCCTAACCCTTACCCTAAGCCTAACCCAAACCCTATAGCTAACCCTAACTCTAACTCAAATCCTAACCCTAACCCTAACCCTAAATCTAAGGCTAACCGTAACCCCTAACCCTAACCCTACCCTAACCATAACCCTAATCCTTACCTTAAACCTAACCCTAACCTCAACCCTAACCCTAACCCTAACCCTAAGGCAAACCCTAACACTAAACCTAACACTAACCCTAACCCTAACAGTAAACCTAACTCTAAACCTAACCCTAACCCTAACCCTAACCATAACCTTAACCCTAACGTAAACCCTAAGCCTCACCCAACCCTAACACTAACCCTAACCCTAATTCTAACTCTAACCCTAACGCAAACCCTAAACCTAACCCTAACCCTAACCCTAACCTAACCCAAACCATAACCCTAAACCTAACCCTAACCCTAACGCTAACCCTAACCCTAACACTAACCCTTACCCAAACGCTAACACTAACCCTAAACTCTAACCCTAACCCTAAGCCTAACTCTACCCAAACCCAATCCCTAACCATAACACTAACCCTAACACTAACCCTAACACTAACTCTAACCCTAACGCAAACCCTAACCCTAACCCTAACCGTAACCCTA